>VMBQ01002906.1:14607-115207 GCA_007657795.1 Dreissena rostriformis | reverse complement strand
ATATATGAATCACAATACGCTATCTAAGAGTATGTTTAATAACTACTTCATTATTAATTATCCGCGGGAGACAATTTGTGAACGATACATTAGATACATTAGAAGGCCCACACATTCGGTTGAACGTGTACGGCGTTAATGTTTTATGACAAGGTAGAACGTCAATTACTTGAAAGGCATGTGCAGTAAATGCCTCAACACATAATTATGCATTCGTTTCTGTTATATTTAAGACTTGGCATAAACTAAATTAACGACGATCAAGCCACAGAGCACTTGTATTGATAAGATACTTGTTTGGTCCAGTTGAACACGTTAGATATTTGCAAACAAACAAAGAACCAGTTCGTAATATACCTTATGTTTCACTACAAAACTGTTTGATGACACATTTACATACCGCCTTTCTTACGAGAATGGAACCCACACGCATGTTAAAATTATCATCATTAACTTTAGAACTAGTTGCATTCATTACTTTCATTATTAACTTAATATAGCTAATACACAGTTAGGTTGCTATTATAGCAATCCGACTATTTTAAATGAAACAATATTATTTACTTTCCTGTTATTTTATTATGAATCCCCATTATCACTACTATCAAGTACTACGCGAATTCTACAAATTGTCATCGTTTGATTTATTCCGTGAAAGTTTTATCCTAGCCACGTCATCTAAAATTGATGGAGAAATCAATACAGTGTTACGGGTTCTGTTACAAATTGAATGGACGTTATGCATGCTTGTATGATGCTATATCGTGTGACGCCGATGATTTATAGCATCTGATATTGAACGAAGTCACTAAATTGGTGTGGACTTCATAGACAAACACAACAGTACAGAAAATACAACGCAACACAATCGCAGTAACATGAAGAAAAAAAAACGATCAAGCAAGTACATGATTGTAAATATGCGGTTTGTTTAGACGTCGAATACATATACAACAATTCGGTGTAAGTTTGTTATGTGATATGTTTTTAGTAGAATTACTTCGACTGTGCACAAAAAAAACACAAATACACACACAACCACGTTTAGTGCATACGTGAACAACCTCATTAACATGTTTAAAACTCTTCGAATAGCATACATAAACATCATCAACAGAGTAATACACTGTTCGAGTGATATGATTCACGAAACATTGTGTTAGTTAGAACTACTGAAACATAATAACCCTTACTTTTGTATAAACACAATAAATACAAAAAATCAATAAAATATAGCATATCACACACGGACATGTCCTATTACACGCGCGCTACAATATATAAGCGAACGATACAAAATGTTTATGCAATTTTGTGGTTGGGGTAGAATACATAGCACGCTCCAACATATATTTGAGACTCATTACTTTATAGTTCGAATAAAGCATGTTTAATTTAAAATTGTCTTACAGACTTATATAAACAATTGTAGATTATTAATCAACTTTGGTACATCATACGTCGTGTTGCACATAATGAATATGTTACATTCCCATTTCGAAGTATTCATTTGTAAGAAGCTGCGGTTAATTAATGGGATTTAATGAAAATGGAATGAATCTTGTGGATACGCCACGCAAGTTTGCATTAAACACATTTGAAACGACATGTAAACGTTATGAAAAAGATATGTTGCCAAATATACCATACATACAAAAAAATACATATATACACATACAACAAAACACTGCTGCTAGTAATTTGATAATCTTGCGATGGAAAACGGTACACATAAATTAACCAGTGAATATATTGTTTTGTATGGAATATCCACATGTTTGATATTTGTCAAGCGTAAAATAGTTTAAATTCAATGGATTAATAGTGTAGCTCTATAATAATATTGCGCACTTTCTTGAACATTATCGCGCATGACGGCGCAATTATTTCAACTCACAAAACATAAATATTGGGTGCAAATATGTGAAAGTAAACACATTAATATATACACGTTAATCTTATTGGTAATGAATTGATGCGAACAGAACACAAAGGATGCCAACAGAAAACCAAGGTCCACATCTACTGTTAAAGTATGATTTTAAAATCCAAAGCCATTTGAGGCATTGTAATAAGTTTCACTACGTTTGAAACTGCAAATACGCAAACAAAAATACGATCAAGCTGTACATACGAAACAATTTGAAAAGAAGGCAAACCGTTTTGATGTATGGGGTCGATGCATTATTGATAAAAAGCACGAATGAAACCTTTTAAAATAGCCTGTCAAGAAAAAAAAATGTAATATGTACATCGGTCATTTTCAGGTGAGCCATACATCGCTTTTGTTGTATGAAAGGCAACGAATAATTTATTATTGTTGTAACTGCATTAAATCCAACCCGTTTGCGTATAATTGTGAGAGCCATACACAACTTAATGACAATTGTATTTTTTTTAAATCTGTTAACTGTGCTCTATGAGAGCTTATTTTAAAAACCTCGGGCTAAACTTCCTACGAGTGAACACCTTTCAAAATAAACACAACATGTATATACAGAAAACATATATTATGTCAAAATAGATGCTGCTACACAAGAACTGTCCCATTTAAATAAACAGACATGACATTATGAACACTACATTTAGAGACAGGTCAAGTCAAGTATGTTATATCACTCAGATCATACAATATGAAAACATTAGGAACCATATAATCGGTGTGAAGCTCCATTATTTTTATATAACATATAATATATTCAAGAATATGAGACACATACAATTATCATACAATTCATGTTATAATAATACATACTAAATATATCATGTCATGCAATTAGTCAAATTATTATTTTTACTTGCATTTCCTTGATATAATTTGCGGTAATATAAGGCGGATGTCCATTTGTATTTCTAGTGTAAAAACAGCTGAAATTTGAATTACAACTGCATTATGACCGTTTAACCATTATATACAATTTTAAGTTAACACAAAAGGTCATTATAAGGAAAATGTTGATGCAAATGTACTTCATTTTTATAAAATTAACATTGGATTCGCATAAGCAATTGTATCATCACTGTTCATACGCTCTACATATATAGACTATTTAATTACAAAACGAGTAAATACATGTACAGACATTAACTTATTGCATATACTAGTTTTTAAACTGGATACTGGTTGACAATTCAGACAATAAAAAGTCAGTACAAATAAATTTTGTAATTACAAATAAAACTATAAATAACTTATATATACATACATATTTGAGGCAGTTACCTTTTGACCGTGTATGCAACTTTATTCTTAGCAGAGTACGATACTTATTTCTAAAATAAAAACCTTAGATAGATTAATACGGCTATTTACAATAGTAAACGATAACCCTAAACAAACGCTATCGGGAAAGACATTATTGTTCTTAAAATCAACTTTTATAACAGAACACCAACGATAATCATACGTACGCCTTGGAACGGTCGGGACAAGATGTATGTGTTTAAACCATAACAATCATGAGTCCGCCGGGGTGTGGATAGTAATGACTCTAGATGCATGAGCTGGTGTGTTATTTCTGAGGAATAGAGTGACAATGTATAATGTATTTATATAATGTTTTGTCAAAAGTATTTGGCCTTATCTTTGTAACCATGTATAGTGATATATTGGAGTGTAGCTTGTTCATGGTCAAAACTTTCATCAACCTGCATATCAAAACAAAAAATGTATTTGCGCATGCGGAACCATAAGGTTATTCATATATGTATACAACATTTGCTATATGTATCTTAAGAATATTATTTTAACAAAATAAATGTCAACAGTGCGTTAAGACTGGTACACCGAAACATATTACATACTAGGTTGTAATATTTAGGGCGGCAACCACAATTTTACTAATTTGATGCATATGTTTGACGTTCTGTTATTGTGTATTATGCATGCATTGTCATACTTAACAGTTTATAGCAAGACCCCCCCCCCCNATGAAGGGGTATTCGATATAGCGCTATTTTATGTTTATGGATTTATGTTCTAAACTATAACATATTATTATACTGTAAAGTCGTTAGACGTTTCGTAGCGGTATTATATTATGTTATAATAGCCAATTGTTAAGGTACCAGAGTTCTTTAAAAAATCACACTTTCTCACTTTATTTTGTTCGTTGCGTCACATATGCAATTAATTACTTGCCAAATTAAAGTTGCTGTTTGTTTTATCACATTTACATATGTTCCTTTGTACAATGTAATTTATGCAGTATATAAGTCACCTATGCTTATGAAGTCGCCTATATAATAAGGCAGACCTATTACTTCTAACGGAAGAGGTTGCACATTGGAAGTTTCCCTTATTACCAGCTACAAACGCATGCCCTCGTGAATTCAAAATTGGTCATTCGTCGTTGTTGAGGATTGTGTTGCTTCTTATAATGTCTTATCATATCCCCGAAATATTACATGGAACGGAAGAGGGTGCGTCTAAAAGTGCATATTGGACTTTTCCCGAATGAATAGCTACACACGATTGCCATTAACATATCTGTATTTACATTTACTTGTTCGTCTATGTTGAATGCTGTGTCAATTCCCATGATCTCTCCCCATATCCAAGATGCCGTAGAAGTCATAGAATTGCAAGTGTACGAGTATTCATAGATTTATCTTACATCTTTATCAAATCCCCGACAGACCGGTCTGTCACATTTCATTATCTATGCCGTTGTTTAATTCGCTAACCGTTTTGCCGGCATGTTTTCGGATGACATGTTAAATGATAAAACAAAATCAGTTGATGGGACGCGAACTTTGTATTTATTTATATTTAGGTGTTATGTACTTTAAACGTTACACATAATTTAAGTTACTGCTAGTCATACCGCATAAATGGCTCACTCATCAAAAGGTTTACTCAGTTCAATTGGTTAATTGTATCCCCTAAAATATAATTGGTCTGGTCATTTGTATTATCATTACATTGTACGCATCGTAATGTATCTGTTCATATACTCTCTTAGAGGCTATACACGTTATCCGAAGATGTTGATAGTTATTACATTATGCAAAGATAATTGTAATATATTCACAGTACATATGTTTATATTAATGTACACATCAAGTACATACCTCAATTGTATTTTGTTAAGATCATGTCAATGTTTTCAAAATGTGCTCCAATGATTATCTGACATCAAACGCCGATACATGTAAACGCATTGTAATTGAATGTTGAACTTTTTATCTGTAATGATTATAATAAATAGTCTTAGTCGTTACACATAAGGGAAACCATATAATGTTTAAGAACGGGGAATAGTATCATAATAAACAGTTCAGTGAAAATCAATCGGACTCATCAGGCAATTATCTTACGCACCCTCCTTTTTATGGAATGTACACTACATTTAAGTCCGTTTTTGAAAGCTACCTTTTACTGACATAAAAGTATATAACTAAGACGGTGTAACATTCGAGTTGTAATGTCCGATTAACTTGATCATGTCAATAGAACTGTCTGTGTTTGACATAAAGGAAAAAAGGCATAGGTACATGCATAGGTGTATAGTCTGATTATGATATTAGATTAATCTTCAACCCGACTTTGACATAACACCCCCCCCCCCCTGATCACTGGGATATATTTCGTCCGTTTACATGATATGGACAATGTAGGCATTATTCAGTTTGTCTTTCAGCATATAAATGGTTATGTGGGAATGTATACCGCAAACAGAAGGAGCGTTTTTCAAAGTGCTATTTAATTTTGTATATGTCATTTAATTATTATACAACGAAGGTCAATCATGATATCAGATATATACGTTATGTGTACAATTCTATGTTGGTGGTATAGTTTCAGAAAATAGGTCATGCCATTGAATATCTTACCCGAAACAGCATTGAAAACTCACATACAGTTAACCTTTACATTCGTTTTTGCACTATAACATGAATTGTTAAAACCTTAAGATGAAATTTTATTTACAAACATCAAGCACACTGACAATGCATTATACATTTCGCTTATAATTGAGTTTTTAACTTACTTCGGTGATGTAATTTCATGGCTTGATTTAAAGTCGTAGCGCTGAGTGTATGGTATTGTAAACGGTTAGCAATTTCTAAAATAAAAACCTGTGACTGGTTTAGACTTTTGATTAGCAAGGAGATTGCTAGTAAGAGATGTTAATATTGTTAATAGTGTTAAACATATGGAGTGCTTTTAATAAAGTTGTCCGTATTAATTTTAGTACATTTTTAAACAACAACACCATTTGTATGCGAAGAAGTAAAGTATTTCTTGTAAATGAAACAGTATAGAAATGATAAAACCGATATAACCATTTATACAATAGTCTTATGTCAAATACACCCAATATTACCATGATTAATACAGAAAGTGATCGTGCTGTTCTAATAACGGAACGAATACTCGTGCTATTAACATGATACAACCGATGAAAGGTAGCGTATCAATGCCAGCGTTCTGTTCATTATAGGCTACTTTGTCTATCTGCGTAGTAATCTAAAACAATTCCTCGACTGTCTCTAAACAGCGTATCGCATCATTGGGGTTCTTGTCTTGTCAGATTACGTTACGTTCTTCTTTAGTCAAATTACCTTTGGGGCGTGAAATGCCTCATTAAAAAGACATTACACTCACATATACACTTGTTTCCCGCGGATAATACACCAAGCATATTGTTTGCAGTAGCTGTCTCAGATGGGGTTTGACTTAGTTGTATTGTGATAATTATATAAAGCCGAACATTGAGTTCCAATATAATTGAGCACGGTTTCATTTTTGGGGGAACGCACACATATAGCATTATAGTATACCTCACATAAGTGTGTTACTTCTGTGCGTATATAAACTACACAGGTCCGTTGATTTGAAAAGTGCCCGGTAAAGATGCGCGCGCGTCTAATAGTGCCCGCGAGAATGTTGTGCAAGTTTCACAACGCAAATATATTTTGGTTACAGTTTCGTTGTACAAAAACTTAATAAGTATCAGTCTAACATCTATATATAATGGTATTAAATGGTTACACATTGGTGGAATTTGTTTATTGGAATTGACATATATTTGCTACATAATGTTCGCTATACTATAAGAAATAGAAAACCTCACTTCGGGCCCAATGGCAGAATAGTGACCAGCCAGGCAGCGCCGAAAAGTATATTCTATTCGCGGCTGCCTGGCTGGTCACTATTCTGTCATAGGGCCCTCAGTGAGGTTTTCTATTTCTTATTGATTAAACAATTAACTATTTGGCAATAATGTTTACGTGATGTGTAATATAATCAGTAAAAATAAAGTTTCAGAAATATTATCATTATATTTAGTATATACATATACAAATGTATGTCAGACATGTGCAGTAAATGCCTTCAAAAATGAACTCCTACGGATTCTTTAAGACAGACTTAGTATCTTGTTTTAGATAATTGTCGCGATAGGCAAACTAATTTTAGATAAAGGGGAACATAAAGCTAGTATCGTAACAGTTAAATGTTAAGGTAATTATCTTCTATAGACGTCATCAAAAAATGGCAAATACTATACATATACTTAACATTACGAACCTGTGTCAGACATAAATAAGGAAGATAATCATGGACTAAAAAATATTATTGTTCAACTTTAACCAACAATACCGATTAAAATACAGACAACGTGTTTTCGTTAGATTAAATAAAAATGTTTCTTTCTAAAAAGCTTGTCAACGCTTTTGTGAAAACGCAGATATTAATATGTTTTTGTCTAGTTCTTAACCACATCAGTGAGACAAATCACAAAGGAAATGCTTTCAGACATAAATTGAAATAAACGCACACATATACTTGTAAAGTTGATAGCTCAAAATATCACAACTATCACGTAAATTAGACAAGCACTTTTAAACCGCTTTAAAATAAATATCAATGTTGCATCAAATAACCTGTACACTTGTATGTCAATAAAATTAGTTCTTCTTGAAGAACCGTAATCAACTAGGTATAAAACGAAAGACTCAAATGCGTAAATTCCAACAATTCAGGGAACGAAACTTTTTGGCAAAATAATGAAAGGCGTCCTTTTTATTACAGTACTTTACATAGAAAAATGAATATATAGGTATTTGGGTTGTTGAAGTTTATTGCTAAATGTATTTAATGTGTTATGCAAACGATTTTTTTCACAATGAATCGATATGTGCTTTAATGTTATTCGCATATTCACTAAAATAAAAAAAGGCAATACATGCAATACACATAAGTTAAATATGTTGGGATAAACATTTGTTGAAATGTTATCCTTTAGAGAGTGATTGCTGTGAAATCTTACTTTGCATACCTGTATTAATGATTCATCAAAATAGCATGTACACTTGTATGTCAATACATGATGTATCAAATAACCTGTACACCTTCACTATATACGGTAAATAATGTAAAACATATATATATTTAGAAACATGAATGGCAAAATAAACCAATAATGAGATATATCAACCCTGTTGATGTGGATATATATTATATATGTTCAAATAGTGTCTGAGGATACTTGTATATAGCCATGTTAGAATAAAACGCGAATCTGCCTCTTCTGTATATGTTTGATGGGATTTTTTGGTATTAAGGTGGATACATATTTTCTTTCAAAGGTAACCCTATTACATTTAATTTAATGGAATACGAACTAATCTATATCTTAACTTAGAAACTATAGGAGAGCGGGTTGAATTTGAATATAAGTATGCTCAGTAAGATTTCACGGCAATAACTTCCAAAGGAATACATTCAAACAAATGTTTTTCATTTGTTATAACATTTTGAACAGGATAAATAGAGCTTACTTGTTTGACTTAATATATTGTGGTTTAATCATATTGCAAGGAATAACTAAAAGTTGAGTATGGTCTTTCAATGTAACTCGACATTCATAACTGGATTTTAATGGACCTATAATATGAATTATCCATTCACGATATACGGTACATACTGAATTTAAGCTTCGATTAAACGGATAGGTAACGTTCTATTTGGCATAATGCTTTAATTCC
Source organism: Dreissena rostriformis (assembly GCA_007657795.1). NCBI lineage: Eukaryota > Metazoa > Mollusca > Bivalvia > Myida > Dreissenidae > Dreissena > Dreissena rostriformis. The sequence continues at coordinate 106,213 of VMBQ01002906.1, read as the reverse complement.
GTTCCGTAAGATACATATCGTTTTGAGTGACTATACGAATTTATAATTGTATTGACATGCATAGTTAAACGATGCCAAACAATAAATACGTGATACTGATTTCACATGCACACAGAGCTAACAGTAAGTTGTTATGTAACGTTTGTGGTGAACTAAACGTGGGAATAGGACGATATCTTACAGATTATTTAGTGGTGGAGATGATTTATCCTAATATACCAACGCGAAATAGACGTTCATTGTTTCCTTATAATATGTTATGCGTTATGCATTTGTATTATTTATTGTTATATAATTGGTTGAATTAGTGTGCTGTTTCGTTCGCGTTACAAAGCTATTATCTCGCACGTAGTCTAGAACATAAAACCATGTTTTCTAAATGTGATTTCAGTCAAGTTTTCCATTTCGCCAATGCCATTAGCATACTTAGTAATGGATCATTTGCCGCCATCAACAGTTTCCACATTTCTTAGATTTTCACAACGGAAGCTCAGACCACAAGGGGAATACTATGTTATAACACCTTCTTTCGACTAATACCCCTTTATAAATATATACGTGGTACTTTGCTCATAACAAGTGTGGAGGCGTAACAGGCGCTACATAAGGTGTCTATAATTATGCTTTATTTCTTTACCATGGATAAAGTACCCGTTGCTGTTTATTTATGCGTGTCTTAACTTTATTCGAGTTTGTATAACATTTGTTAGATGCTGCTTATTTTGCATATCTGAATTTTTGTTTCAATCCATATTGTTAAAATTGTTAACTATCATATACATATGTTTTTGTTTTCTTTTTGAAATTTCCTTCTTATATTATATGATCTTATTTATTCTATATGTTCTTTATTAAATTAAAATATCTGACTTTATGCTCGAATAGAAAATCACAATTTACAGTTAATGTTTAATTTTCTAGTGTCATGACCCAAAAATTAACGTTGTGTCTTACAGACTCCAAACCGCGAATCTGAGCATATTTACAAAAAATAGCTAGACTAATAAAACGATCACCATGTCGTGAAACAATAAGCTATTTGTTAAAGTTGATGTTAATGAGATTATGAAAACAAGGTAAACCACATAAACTAAGATAGGATAATTTACCTTTAAACTCGTGTTTTTACTAATCAGGAATTATAACGTGCCTTGATAACATTTACATGCAACATATATATTTATTCTTTTTCATAAGCCTGACACTTATACTCAATTCAAGAAAGTATGCTATTATCGGTTATACACAAATAACGCTTCATTATTAAAAATGATATATCGTGACTCAAACAGTACTCAACGTTTTCAAATGACATTAACAATAGTCCATTGTATTTATAAAAACGAGAAATGCACAATATGTATAACGTGAAACCGTATTATTAACTCTTATATTAACATATTGTGCTGCACATGCGCGACATGTCAAAAATTGTACGAAAACCAAACGTCATTTTCAATAAATATTAATAAGACTGTTTTCGGTAAAATTGCATATTGATGTTCGACTGGTATTCAGCGATAATACTTGGAATGTTTATCTCTGGTTCCTATTATACAGAGATAATACAATCACCTGCTCGTTCTCGAATGATGCATATGATAAACGGTAAAAGGCCCTTTGATCAATTTCAAATCTGAGATATGATCATCATAGTCCTTCAACCAGACAAATAATCCTATATTGCGATCCATTATGTTAAGGATGTTCCAAACAATAAAATAATGATGATACATAAACACGTTTGGAAACATGCTTCTAAGATAATACATATACAATGCAATATTGTTTACTAAAAGACAAAAACATGATGTTTTACATCAATATGGTTCCATACCGATTCGGTCTTAAGACGTTTAAAGCAAACATCAATTGTGCCCTTAGTCAACAAGATATACAAGTCTAATCCCGCATAAAACTGGCCCAAACACATGCTATTTAATGTAAGAACAAGTATTGCATTTGATATTGTTGTATATCGCCGTTTCTGTTTTCCCGATATCGCATCCCAATGTATAAAGCAAGCACAATTATGTATGACGTTATCTTATATATTTGAAATATTATTTTAATCAAAAGTATTACAAATACAATATTTATGAATACGGCCAACAAAATACATAGCATAAAACATATCAAACAATAAAACAATAATACGTATGCATTTAAACTAAATACTGCTGATAATACAAAACTTATTTGTATGTGTTTAATTTTACTCGATGAATATAGAAAAAAAACATACTTATATGTCTTTCAATAAAGCAAGATTAATATATAAAATGCATTTAAATAAGAACATCAAACATGCAGAACTATTAAAAGTAACAAAATAAATCAACATGTATTGATACACCACACACACTTACACACTATATATCATTATTTTTATATAATACACACAGTACTGTTAAATTACGTATGCAATTTATTGTATTTATACAACTTTATTATATCAGATTGATGACCCCTATATTTACATTGACACACCAAATCATTTTGCTACTTTTTAAACTGTTTCCAAACCAGAAATCATAATACTATTTTCTTCTGAATGAGATTACGTTCTAAGACAAGTAGTAATTAATTAACAAATTCTTACCAATAACGACATCCAATTCAATTGTAGACTGTGGATTAAGATTTAGTAATATACACTGAATGCAATAAATTAAAACCAAATATAATATAATGTAATAATAATGACCAATTAATATATATATATATATATATATAAATATATATATACATATAAATGAAGGCAATACATTGTTAGATACTTTAACTGAACATATCTAATGATCACACAATGATATATTCATATATACATTTACATTTTAATTTACTGTATATAAAAAAATATATATATATATTTGACTTGTTTCATATGTGCACAATAATACTTCTTTAAAACGATCTCTTCTGTGTTATCATATCCCTGCGTAAGCTTCATAAGGTAACGCAAAATAATATGCGACGACTATTTTTGCGGTTCAAAACAAAGTTGAAACAACAGATGAAAATTCACACTTAATTTCACCGATATTGGAGACTTACCCTTCATCTGAAGGAGTGTTGTTTGACAAAATGTGTTAACTATATATATATTTATTATACTTACCTTGACTTTACGATTAAACGTTGATGATTGTTTACTACTACCGCATGGTTGTTTAGAACGTTATTGAGACATGTGCAAATCTTATGTTACGATTTTATGTTTTAATCTGTCTTAAAAGTATTCATGGAAACAGAGTGTAGTTGACGAACTAATTCATAGTCCGATACTAATTTGCAAGCTCGAACAAAACGTTGACACCGTGAATTATTTTGAAATACGAAAGCGGTTAAACAAATGATAATCATTAACCAAAATTTTGTTCAGCTTAATTGTTTTTTTAGAAATTCCCCTTATTGACGACTCGACACTTTAAGTATAACATGATCGTGACAGTCATAAAGATGCTTATTTCAGTATGTTCTATTCTCGTTACTAGGACAACTAATCCTAAAGTAATAAGCATCGGCGCCACGTTTAACAATCAGTCAATATGGCAAGAGTGGAAAAGTGGCTATGGAAAATAGAAACCTTATATCATAGTAGATGAAAACATAATCCTCTAGGAACAATGGACATTCTGATTTACAAACGCAAAATTTCGAAATGATAACAATAATACCCTTAGCTAGATTTGTAAAGTGTCTACCTCCAAGTGTGTAAAATAAGTATGCATGTATGACATGGTGGCGGCGATTCGTCTATAGACTTCATAACAAAAACACGAATAGCAATTTATCCCAATAAAAGGAACGCATGACTTATATAGTCATTGTAAATATATATTATCGGTTACAATGCTTTCGCAGCTTCATTTATGTCTTCTAACACACACGCTATTTTACTGCTCTTCTGTTCGACGATTATAGATGAAAGAATTTATTATATGACACGTATACTAGATTTATTTATCAGAAAGAGCATTGCACTTTTCTTAAAACGAGTTATCCCTTAAGTGATCTATAGTTTCTATTACTACGAATGTTATTTAAAACGTTTATGTACATACATAACAATGCACAAATAACAATGCTTATAATACCGTTATTTTTATATGACAAAGTACCACAGGAACGCTATACCAAAATATTAACTGATGCATTCGAATAGCATCAATATTTTTTACAGTATACATCCGTTGTACAATACATAGCTTGGAATAAAACAATCGATACTCGATCGGGTTTAGAATTAAGGACGTACGCGGCAGTTTCGTTTCACGCAAATTTGTTTTCACTGAAACACCGGTTGCGCAATAAGTGTATGCGTTTTCGGATACTTTAANGTCTAGAACATAAAACCATGTTTTCTAAATGTGATTTCAGTCAAGTTTTCCATTTCGCCAGTGTCATTAGCATACTTAGTAATGGATCATTTGCCGCCATTAACAGTTTCCACATTTCTTATATTTTCACAACGGAAGCTCAGACCACAAGGGGAATACTATGTTATGACACCTTCTTTCGACGAATACCCCTTAATAAATATATACGGGTACTTTGCTCATAACAAGTGTGGAGGCGTAACAGGCGCTACATGAGGTGTGTATAACTATGCTTTATTTCTTTACCACGGATAAAGTACCCGTTGCTGTTTATTTATGCGTGTCTTAACTTTTTTCGAGTTTGTATAACATTTGTTAGATGCTGCTTTTTTGCATATCTGAATTTTTGTTTCAATCCATATTGTGAAAATTGTTAACTAACATATACATATGTTTTGTTTTATTTTTGAAATTTCCTTCTTATATTATATGATCTTATTTATTCAATATTTTCTTTATTAAATAAAAATTATGCCTTATACTAACAAGTCAAGCTGTTAAATAATGGTAATAAATAATATCTGACTTTATGCTCGAATACAAAATCACAATTTACAGTTAATGTTTAATTTTCTAGTGTCATGACCCAAATATTAACGTTGTGTCTTACAGACTCCAAACCTCGAATCTGAGCATATTTACAAAAAAATAGCAAGACTAGTGAAACGATCACCATGTCGTGAAACAATAAGCTATTTGTTAAAGTTGGTGTTAATGAGATGATGCAAACAAGGTAAACCACATAAACTAAGATACTAATCAGGAATTATAACGTGCCTTGATAACATTTACATGCAACATATATGTATATTCTTTTTCATAAGCCTGACACTTATACTCAATTCAAGAAAGTATGCTATTATCGGTTATACAAAAATAACGCTTCATTATTAAGAATGATATATCGTGACTCAAACAGTACTCAACATTTTCAAATGACATTAACAATAGTCCATTGTATTAATGAAAACGAGAAATGCACAATATGTGTAACGTGAAACCGTATTATCGACCCTTATATTAACATATTGTGCTGCACATGCGCGACATGTCAAAAATTGTACGAAAACCAAACGTCATTTTCAATACATATTAATAAGACTGTTTTCGGTAAAATTGCATATTGATGTTCGACTGGTATTCAGCGATAATACTTGGATTGTTAAACTGATAAATACTGGTTCCTATTATACAGAGATAATACAATCACCTGCTCAGTCTCGAATGATGCATATGCTAAACGGTAAACGGCCATTTGATATATCACAAATCAGAGATATGATCATCATAGTCTTTCAACCAGACAAATAGTCCTATATAGCGATCCATTATATTAAGGATGTTCCAAACAAGAAAATAATGATGATACATAAACACGTTTGGAAACATGCTTCTAAGATAATACATATACAATGCAATATGGTTTACTAAAAGACAAATACATGATGTTTTACATCAATATGGTTCCATACCGATTCGGTCTTAAGACGTTTTAAGCAAACATCAATTGTGCCCTTAGTCAACAAGATAAACAAGTCTACTCCCGCATAAAACTGGCCCAAACACATGCGATTTAATGTCAGAACAAGTATTGCATTTGATATTGTTGTTTATCGCCGTTTCTGTTTTCCCGATATCGCATCCCAATGTATAAAGCAAGCACAATTATGTATGACGTTATCTTATATATATGAAATACTATTTTAATCAAAAGTATCACAAATACGATATTTATGAATACGGCCAACAAAATACATAGCATAAAACATATCAAACAATAAAACAATAATACGTATGCATTTAAACTAAATACTGCTGATAATAAAAAAACTTATTTGTATGAGTTTAGTTTTACTCGATGAATATAGAAAAAATATACTAATATGTCTTTCAATAAAGCTAGATTAATATATAAAATGCATTTATATGAGAACAACAAACATGCAGAACACATAAAAGTAAAAAAAAAATCCACATGTATTGATATACCACACACACACTGACACACTATATATCATTATTTTTTATATAATACACACAGTACTGTTAAATTACGTATGCAATTTATTGTATTTAAACAACTTTATTATATCAGATTGATGACCCCTATATATACATGGACTCATAAAACAAATCATTTTGCTACTTTTTAAACGGGTTCCAAACCAGAAATCATAATACTATTTTCTTCTGAATGAGATAACGTATTAAGACAAGTATTAATTAATTAACAAATTCTTACCAATAACGACATCCGATTCAATTGTAGACTGTGGATTCAGATTTAGTAATATACACTGCATGTACTAAATTAAAACCAAATGGCTTTGGAAAATAGAAAGCTTATATCATAGTAGATGAAAACATAATCCTCTAGGAACAATGGACACTCTGATTTACACACGCGCAATTTCAAAATGATTACAATAATACCCTTAGCAAGATTTGTAAAATGTCTACTTCCAAGTTTGTAAAATAAGTATGCGTGTACGACATGGTGGCGGCGATTCGTCTATAGACTTCATAACAAAAACACGAATAGCAATTTATCCCAATAAAAGGAACGCTCTTCTGTTCGACGATTATAGATGAAAGTATTGTATTATAGGACACGTATACTATATTTAATTATCAGAAAGAGCATAACACTTTTCTTAAAACGAGTTATCCTTTTAGTGATCTATAGTTTCTATTACTACGAATGCTATTTAAAACGTTTATGTAAATACATAACAATGCACAAATAATAATGCTTATAATACCGTTATTTTTATATGACAAATTACCACAGGAACTCTATACCCAAATATAAACGGATGCATTGGAATAGCATCAATATTTGTTACAGTATACATCCGTTGAACAATAAATAGCTTGAAAAAAACAAACAATCGATACTCGATCGGGTTCAGAATATAAACACGAACACTGCTCATACTGAAAACGAAAAACAAGTCTTTAAGTAAACGCTGTTTGCTTCAACATGTTTCGGATTTAATAATATTGTTTCCCTTAGGCCCTTATTTATCTCTTCTAATCAGATCATATTGATTAAAAAAAAAACGAGCTGTAATTAAACATTGTATGTAGATTATAAAAAATAAATCCATTATAATATTTATGGAGAGCTTTTGATCGTATTGTATGACCAATCCTCGCATGGCTTTAATTATGGCTTATGTTTTCAGAAAGGAAATCTCTCCGAATCATATTCACATAACAAACATACAACATTAAACATCAAATGTATTTAAAGGAAAAAACATATACGGATATGAATGTAATACGCACTTTAATACTTACTTGTTCAAAGTACAATGCCTCTTAATCTTTACAATTTACTCGTTTACTTTTAATATCAAAGTCTGACATCAATTAGTTATACTAGTAATACAATGTCCGTAATGCATAATGGTAACACACATTATTTTCTAACAATCACATACAGGAGGATTTATAACTTAAGGAAAATATTTTATACTTGAACCTAATAACTGCAGACCACACGCCAATTCGACATTGACTTTCCACCAGTTGACAACGAAATCAATAGTGGGTGTATCTAAAAGTTCACATTGGACTTTTCCCGAAAGAACAGATACCAACGCATGTCATTAACATGTCTAGATTCACAATTCGACTTTCGTCTTTGTTGAATATTGTGTTGTTTCCCGTGATCTCTCTTTCAATCAACAAATACAGTTGTTCGATTCTTTCTAGATTTATTATACATTACATAATGGAATCCCCGAAAGACCGGTATGTAACATTACATTATCTCTTCCGTGGTTAAATTGGTTAACCGCTTCACCGGTATATTTAAATTGCATGTTAAATAAATAACCGAGATAAAGTAGGGTCACGAAAATTGTGTTCATTTCTATTTAAGTGTCACAAACTTAAAATACTGCACACAGTTGTAGTTACTTCTAGGAATACAGCAAAGCACGCTCATTCGTAAAAAGGTTTACTCAATTTCAATTAGTATTTTTATCCGATTAAGGATTATTGATTTGTTGATTTCTGTATAGTATTATATTTTTAGCATCACAGTGATTGTTCTGTTTACATTTTTGGTTAAAGGGGCTGCACTTCGTTCGAATAGTGTGCTGGTGATTGCATTACTGAAAGATAATGGTAATGTTTTTACATTACATACATTCATAACAGTTTACTAATCAAGTACATGTCCCGATGCTATTTTGTTAAGATTATGTCAAGGATATCATTTTATCCAATGATAATGTTAAATAACACGCTTAACAGTTAAAAAAGCATTATAAGTACAATTTAAAATGTTTCAATGAAAATAATAACTGTAATAATAATTAGTCATTACATCAATATTAAATAATATAAAATAAAATATTCTCATACACAAAATAAATACACATTTCAGTGACGAGGAATGGGACTCTAATAATTTTTACGTGACATTCTTGTTTTTTGAAGTTACACACTTATGGCTTTTCTTCTATAGCGACTTTATTTAGGAACTTCTCCAAAGCTACTTTAAACTGATATACGTATATTTCTAAGACAGTGTAATATGCGAGTGTTCGAGTTTAAATATCCTATACATTTAATCCTGTCAATAAGTCTTTATGTGTTTGACATGGACACGTTGAACATTATACAGTTTATCCTTAACGTATCAATGGTTATGTTTTCATGTGTAACGTCAAAGGGGGAGCTTTGTTAAATGTGCTATTGAGTATCTCATAAAATAGATAATATACTAAGTATATGCATATAGTGAAGGGACATTCTACATTACGTGTCGAATTTTGTTTTGGAAGTATACTTTAAGAAAGAAGATCATACAATTGAACTTCTTTAGATGGCCCAAAACTCGAAAGCATTGACTTATTTTCATAATGTTTGACATTGTCCGAAATGTTTAATATGAGAAAACCTCTTCACTCTTATCGTAATATAACTATCCTAGAGAAAGAAACATCATTGACAAACAGCCAGAAAACTGACATTGCATTATAAATGTCTCTAATTATTGTTTTTTAAATGTACTTCTGTGATGTTTTTGTTATGGCTTGTTTGAGTTCATTTCATTGAGTATGTCATAGTTGAAACGATTAGCGATTTCGTAAGGATAACACACGTCTCTTAGGCTTTTAGTCTCTTGCTTTGCTAAGAGAATTGTAGTTAACTACTCAAATACCGTTACTATTGTAAGACACATGGGGTACTTTTACGTAACATTTCAACATATAAGTTCCTACATTTTAAAGCAACAGCAGCATTTGGCTGCAAAAAAAGCATTTTGACTAAGAAAACGAAACATTATTTTGATAAAACCGGCATTACGTTACTACAAGAGTCTTCGTGAAGCCAAGACCGCCGTGATTAAAACATACAGTGATCATGCTGTGCTAATATATGAGTGCGTAATTACGCTAGTTGACTGATACTAACGATGAAAGAAAGCATATCATTGTCAGCGTCCTGTTCATTATAGGATACTTTGCCTATCTGAGTTGCAATCAAAAACATTTATTGACTGCCCTGAAACAGCAGTTTGAATCATTATTGTTCTTGTCTTGTCAGATAGCATTACGATCTGTTTCATTCCAATGATCTTTTTGGCGTATATATGCCTCATTAAAAAGCCATTACAATAAGATATAAATGTGTATATCGCTGATAATACAGCATGAATATGTTTCGGCTTAGTTGTCTAACATGGGTTTTGACCTAGTTTAATTGTGATTGTCCTATACACCGGGAAATTGAAACGCCGATATAACTGCTTAAAGTTTAATAATTAAGGGAATGCAAACGTTCAAAAATTGCTTACACCAAGTCAGTTGTATTGCATTTAATTATCCGACGATGTTTCCCACTCACTTTGTTGGCACGTGAAAGACATGATCACGAAATCAACACAGGCGATACAAAGCACCAGAACACCACAGTCAGGCAGTACATGTATATAAACACATGTAAATGAAGGCAATACATTGTTAGATACATAAACTGAAAATATCTAATGATCACACAATGATATATTCATATATACATTTACATTTTAATTTAGTGTATATGAAAATGATATATATATACATAATTTCAATCGCGCAATTAAGTTTTGGAAGTAATATTATGAATATAGTAATCGCATGTGCATGTTTGTATATTCCTCGGTATAAAGGCATTACACAGAGATAATACTGGTCTCATATAGTGGTGTTTGTTTTTGTAAACGTTTTGCTTAGCTTTCGTAACGTATTTCGTTCGATTCGTAATAAAAGCCAAACGTGCTTTTTTGTCAGCTAATTAAGTTTCTATTTGTTGCGAATAATTATGTTTAAAGCGATACTGCACACATAACTCCTTTTGTTATTTAAGTCCTTTTTGGTACGACAAATGTATGTTTTCTGTGTGTTTCTTTATCCGGCGTTTTATACGGTATTATCGTCTTAGGCCATACCCAATAATGAAAGTTTGGGCAACTTGTTGGTGTTTTATACACTCCATAAATCATACAAAAAAAGTTTAAAGAAGCTTTGTAAGAATTGTTAGATGTTGAGTAGACGAAACACAAAGGTACTTTAAACCATGCTCCGATTCATGGTTTCGATAAAAAGTAGATAATCCCATCATTTTTATTTTATGGCATGTGTAATTTAACGATCATCTACACTGTACTTAGCTTGGTCATTATAGACGAATATGTACATAAACCACAATACGTGTTTTTTCATTGGGTATGAACATGTGGCAAATTGAAAAAAAAATTATATATGTATATATCTATGTATTGTTTTATGTCTTATATTTACAATAACATAATTGTAAATTAATAAACCTAAGAAAATATAACTAAATAATACAATTTTGGTTTGAGTTCGATTGCCACCACTGTGTCGCAATGTTTATTTCATTTACCAATCGGGAAATTGCCTTTCTATAAATCTTGTTAAGTCTTCAACGGTGATCTGTAATTCAGATTGTTCATTGTTCCTGAGAGAATAGTTCTTCTATTACCAGTTTATTCTGAATAAAGACTCATCTGTTGATATACTGAATATTGTGAAGCGTAGCGAAGATGATTGGATACGAATTATATGGCATGGTAAATACCAATCAACCAGTAATAAGCAAAGCCCGGAATTAAAAATGATATCCGCTTATAATTACACTTTAATACAATACAACACATGTATGTGTTTGTGCATGTAGTTGGTGATGTTTACTATGTTGGTACGAATGATCCTGTTACGGATATGTTTTTGATTTGATCTATAAAGAATCACAGGTACTTGAAAAAAGTGTTTGGTCCTTATATATATAATAAAAGAAAAGTTTTCCAACGATGATTTCACAGGTGTATTTAATAACGCTATGCAACAGCATGAAAGATCGAATAATAAACACAAATGCCGTTGTGGTTGCCAGCAGGAAGCATCTATCTATGATTAAACACCGTTTATTTGATAAAAATCTATGTAGTATGTCCAAAACAGCTTAAAGTTTCAAAAACATGACCCCAAAATGGCAGTGTGTAATTCTAGACGTCCAACTGTCAGTTATGACAGACCGCAAATTTCGGTCGTTTTTTCACAATTACTCAAGAACTTTGTTATACACCCCAAATATGTTTTGCATATACTAAGTTTTCATTCGAACTACGTCATTCTTAAGTCCCAGCTGAACGGTAAAAAGTCGAAAATTCATAAGAAACAACTCATTTTGCTTATTGCGCAACGTCACGACCGCCATGTTGAGGCAGAATCGGTGTTACGGAAAGAAGTAGTTTCATTGGTTGAAAATAAAATTGGTAAACTTGTTTTATTATTTACGACTCATTCAACCAATCGATAACAAGATAAAATTTAGCGCGTTCCAACAATAACATGTATACTGTTTGAACTTATAATATAATATTTGGTGTATTTTCTACTTTTTCTGAGTATTTTTGTTCTGCAGTTACTAAAGAACGATGTATTTCGAAGAAAAATTTAGTTACTGAAAAATGTATGTGTAGTTTATACCGAAGTTCTTGTTTAATTGTGAAAAATCGACCAAAAATCGCCTTCGTCGTAACTGACATTTGGACGTCGAGAATTACATACTTCGATTTTGGGTTCATATTTGTGAAATTTTTAGCTGTTTTGGACATACTTGGTGGATTTTCATCAAATAAACGGTGTTTAATCATAGATTTATGCTTCCTGCTGGCAACCACAACGACATTTGTGTGCATTATTAGATCTTTCATGCTGTTGCATAGCGTTATTAAATACACCTGTGAAATCATCGTTGGATACCTTTTCTTTTATTATATATATATATATATATATATATAAAGATCATTTTTTTTTCAAGTACCTGTGTAAAGAATATAATGAAGTTTAGTTGAATTTGAGCTGATTTGCATTGAACACATACGACTCAAAAATAACATTCAGTCGTTAAAAATCACATGATTGATACGTTTTGGGCTATTATATTTGTATACGATAAATTATGGGTTATAGTTTTGAAAATAAATGAATTATTGTGTGTATTGCTCGTGTGTGCTTTATGATTAATAGTGTATATTGTCTATTTTCTTGGTGAATTGTGTGTGGGATTGTTATGTTTGTTTTTGTTTGTGTGTTTGCTACATTATATTTATATATTGTCATACATATTTAAACAGAATCATTCGTAAAAAAACTATGTGTCACCTGTAGAAATGTAATATGATTAAGTAGTTAACTAATTGCAATATAATACTTCATAGTCGGATATATGCATTTCAATACAAAATCAACACTTCGAGTCTGCCCTCTCTGTTTTAATTTGTAAACCTTAAATGACATACAAACATAAATTATCGCAGTAAAATGATTGATAAAATGTGCACCAAAACCATACTGTTTATCTCTCTCAGAGCAGCAAACGCAGAATACCTAAGCGATGTATTTGTTCGCTTATTAAGTAATATAAATTCTTAAGAAACATTTACCAGTGCATGTGAAGAATATAAGGCAAATTAAAATCGATTTATTTAAGAACACATACATTTGAGCATTCGGTAACAGTCATATGATGTGTTTACGGTGGAGCCAACGGTCATGTATAACCACAGGGAGAAATCAGATGTACATACCATATCTTTGATAATATGGTTCAGAAGGTGTATTAACGAAAGAATCTTACTCATTAATTTCAATTACATACTTACAATTAAAAAAAAGCATCACTACCCGTTCGGCATAGTATTTGGCAGCCAAGTTTTGTTGAAAGCGCACATTGTTTTGTAATGCCAACATTTTCGATGTAAATATTAAAGTGGATAAGAGAAAAGCACGATGATTATTGTATTTACATCCAGTCAAACAAGTTACATACATTACAGGCCAATACAGGTAACGAAACACTCACCATCAAAATAACTAAAGCCGGGGTCTCCGCCTTGATACAGTCAGGCAATTGGGCTTTGAACCACTTAAAACAAGTCGAAAATCATACTTAGTTATATTATTAAGCATTTTAAAAAGGATGTACATAGCCGACACAATTACAACAATACCAACTGTACATTATTCCTGTATTAATGGTTGTCGCTGACTTTCGATGTGTTTGTTAACGGTCAAAAAGAGCGTAATGGTCTATACATGTTACATAATACTGAATATTCCATAGTCATTCCTGTTAAAACAATAGGGTTTTAAGAAAGAGGATACGAAATTCAAGCTAATAAAACACTAAATAGAAATATAGCTTATTATATATGCAAATATATTTGATTGAGAAAGCTTGTGTCAACGCTTTATATGGCTAAACACGCGATTAACTGACACCAGGCTTTGTAATTGATACCACCACCTACATCCGATGAATACTGTACAACGCATTTAGTTTAAACGTATTTATTTCAAAGAAGAATGCATTACGGATTAAACATACAACATTTGCATACAAACACGTTTGATTTGGATAATAACTGAAGACTTCGTCAAACAATTAAGTGCACGTATCTGAATATAATAAAGAAATACTCATTTAAATATCGACGTCAAGTGTAATGTGACGCCGAAGAAGCATGATGGTAGAGCCTACAGGAACGTATGTTTGATGTTACAGTGAACAGTGTTGGACATCAGTAAACGTGTTGCATTTTACAAAGTTTTCCTGCATGGGTTTAAAAATAAATCAACCGATCTATTTCCAACCGAGGTTTAGCTGTTCATAATTTCTCCTAACATTACAGGTGTCAATCTATTACAATTCTCGAAATGTTTGAAGTCGAAATATAAAAACTGAATTTGCTTCCTCTGCTGCGTTTGATACGAACAAATCTGCACGCAACACGTAGTATGCATTCTTATAATGAGTCTGAGAAATAATGAGTTGTTCATGTGAAAAAAATTGCCTTAATACAGTTATAGCACGGTACTAGTTTCCGTTTAGCAAATATGATTGCATGTTTCTTATTTGGTTTATATTTGTCGTTAAGTGTTACATTATGTACAAAAACATGTTCCACTTTTCTTTTCTTTTTCTTTTTTTTAGTAAAACTTACGAAATTAAATGTGTTGACAATATTATACGTTCATCGCTAAATTATATATATGTCTCATTATAGTTACTTGATTGTATAGCTGCAAGTATAATAGTACATGTATTTGGTAATGCTATAGGTTTTCGCGCAAAGTCTTGTGCAAGTCTTTTCGCTTATATAAGACATTTCTTGACTATTATCAATAATTCAAAAGTGTTTTATTCCAACTGTTGAATTCCACTTTCCGTAATTTATATAAGAATAGTAGTGTCGCAATTTAGAACTTTAAGACATTTATGGATTTCCTCTGGAAAAATAAGGAAATTACGAACTTGAAGTATGTCAAAACACTAATGCGGTACCATCGTAAATTATCCGGATTTACTTCCTGTATTTAGACGTGCTTTTCTTGTAAAAGTATATCTGTTTTTTGGCAGCTGTAATATGTTATATACTGTGACGATTGACTCAAATATAGCCACAAGCTGACCTCGGTATACGTGTTGTGAAACTATATGTTAACACCTAAAATGACATTTACATTTTAGTTAATAGGTAAGATAATGTACATCTCCCAGCGTTATTGGTGAACAATATGTCGACAATATCGTTAAAATCAAGATGCATTAAAATTAGAGAAAATCCAATGGTATAAAGGCTACATGCGACCTCACAAGCAATGCTGAAATTTATTTTGCAAAACATAGTGAACCGTTTATATGCATATGTATATTATATATCAATATCAATCTAAATATAATTAAACAAAGTAGAAATGGTGTTCGTTGCAACACGTTATATATTAAAAACAAGAAGACTTAAAGAATCTTAAAAAAATGTCATGATATGGATACGCTAACATTATACCACTAACTATTATTAATATAATACGTCTAATTAATAAAATAATAAGACGGATACATATATGGTCTTATATATCGGTTTATTAACATAACACGATTGATTGCCTTCTTGTGCACCATTTCGATTGCATGGATATTCAAAGTTCGTGTATTTAAAAGAAACCTCGTATTAAATCTGCTACTAAAAACTGTTGTTGTGTCATTCTGTAAAGGTATGCTTACGCACAACAGAGTCTTTATATATCTTGCAATAATTTCGGACTGGTTAGCGCCGCATGTAAAAAGAATCGCTAATATCTTAAGTACACGGTTCTCGTATTACAAGTTATTCAACTGGACGTTACTGCTGTGGAAACAAATTCTGATTTGAGTAAATGTTTAACGTTAAAAGCATCGGTTATTTCTTAAGTACACAGCTCTTGTATTATAGGTTATTCAACTGGAAGTTATTGCTGTGGGAACACATTCTGACTTGCGTAAATGTTACACGTGGCTTTCCTTACAAATGCGTATAACGAACACCCGCTATGAAATATTCAGACATACACGAAAACACGCTGATACGGGATTGCAGAATAATCCTCGAAAATACTCCAGCATTGTGCAGTATTTGGTTAATATTTACAAGTGGATCAGTTTAGTCTGTTTATTTGAAAATGTTATCAACGATTATTGTGAAGCTTTACAAAAACTACCTCATTTGTTACTGAATAATAAGCCACAATGACTATTGTACAGTTTTTATTGACGGATCTTGAAGTTCATTCTTTATTATTGCCCTTTGTACAATCTATCAAGTGTGAACATGTATATTAATGCAAACGTCTGAAGTATCGTTGGAATAAGTGTGTTGTCAACCTTGATCATAATGTATGTTGAATAATATGTTTTTGTTTATACCATGGTTGTTTTATACTGGTGTTGATGTGTATGTACTTGCTGTTTTATGTTGAACATATGCACACTTTATTAATTAATATTTCAGAATTGTATTGCATCCATCTGAAATATTATAAATATTAGAAAAGTATTCTGTGTACGAATGGCTCTAAGTATATGCGTTTTTTATGTTACGTTCTTGAAGGCTATTTGTCTTAATTTAATTCTTAGATTCAAATAATATTTAATAAAACGCTGTTTCTCTTTTCATGTTTTACATCTAAATACTAGCAGCTTTTGTCATAAAACAATAAGATCCAAAAAATAATACAAGTTGTTTGTGAGATAATTAGCAACGGCTTTATAATTAGAATGAACACACACCAATATTTTTCAATCGTACCTTATTGCTAGGTATAGTGAACTTCTAAATATAGGTAACTGCAGACGCTTTTGATATATTTTACTCTATTGAAGGAATTAATGTAAGTGTAGTGGGTATATCCTTTATTTATTAAATGTGGACATACCATATGAATCAAATGTTTCAATCACTTTTCTTTTTTGAAAACCTGGTTTAAGGATTATCTATACTTAGTCCTTAGTTATATTGAATTATGATATTTCTATTGATACCGTTAATACAATATTGGTGTTTAAAAATCAGAAATCGAACATTATCTTAGTGTTATAATGAAATTATGTTCAAGACATCATTCAACGAACTATTACTTAACACACATTAATGCGTAGCCATGGTGTATAATTCTGACTACCGTAAATCAAATGCATTGAGAGAACCGTTATAATTTACATCGTCTCAATTTATTATGTGGTAGTATAACCTTAGCCATATCGTTATGNCTAAATTATATATATGTCTCATTATAGTTACTTGATTGTCTAGCTGCAAGTATAATAGTACATGCATTTGGTAATGCTATAGGTTTTCGCGCAAAGTCTTGTGCAAGTCTTTTCTCTTATATAAGACATTTCTTGACTATTATCAATAATTCAAAAGTGTTGTATTCCAACTGTTGAATTCCACTTTCCGTTATTTATATAATATGAATAGTATTGTCGCAATTTAGAATTTTAAGACATTTATGGATTTCCTCTGGAAAAAAAGGAAATTACGAACTTGAAGTATGCCAAAACACTAATGCGGTACCATCGTAAATTATCCGGATTTACTTCCTGTATTTAGACGTGCTTTTCTTGTCAAAGTATATCTGTTTTTTGGCAGCTGTAATATGTTATATACTGTGACGATTGACTCAAATATAACCACAAGCTGACCTCGGTATACGTGTTGTGAAACTATATGTTAACACCTAAAAGGACATTTACATTTTAGTAAATAGGTTAGATAATGTACATCTACCAGCGTTATTGGTAAACAATATGTCGACAATATCGTTAAAATCAAGATGCATTAAAATTAGAGAAAATCCAATGGTATAAAGGCTACATGCGACCTCACAACCAATGCTGAAATTTATTTTGCAAAATATAGTGAACCGTTTATATGCATATGTATATTATATATTAATCAATCTAAATATAATTAAACACAGTTGAAATGGTGTTTGTTGCAACACGTTATATATTAAAAACAAGAAGACTTAGACAACCTTAAAAAATGACATGATAGGGATACGCTACCATTATACCACTAACTATTATTAATATAATACGTTTAATTAATAAAATAATGAGACGGATACACATATTGTCTTATATATCGATTTATTTACATAACACGATTGATTGCCTTCTTGTGTACCATTTCGATTGCATGGATATTCATAGTTCGTGTATTTTAAAGAAACCTCGTATTAAATCTGCAACTAAAAACTGTTTTTGTGTCATTCTGTCAATGTATGCTTACGCACAACAGAGTCTTTATATATCTTGCAAGAATTTCGGACTGGTAAGCGCCGCATGTAAAAAGAATCGCTTATCTCTTAAGTACACGGTTCTCTTATAACAGGTTATTTAACTGGACGTTACTGCTGTGGAAACGAATACTGATTTGAGTAAAGGTTTAACGTTAAAAGCATCGGATATTTCTTAAGTACACAGCTCTTGTATTATAGGTTATTAAACTGGAAGTTATTGCTATGGGACCACATTCTGACTTGCGTAAATGTCACACGTGGCTTTCTTTACAAATGCGTATAACGAACACCCGCTATGAAATATTCAGACATACACGAAAACACGCTGATACGGGATTGCAGAATAATCCTCGAAATTACTCCAGCATTGTGCATTATTTGGTTAATATTTACAAGTGGATCAGTTTAGTCTGTCTATTTGAACATTTTATCAATGATTATTGTGGAGCTTCACGAAAACTACCTCATTTATTACTGAATAATAAGCCACAATGACTATTGTACATTTTTTGTACAATCTATCAATTGTGAACATGTATATCAATGCAAACGTCCGAAGTATCGTTGAAACAAGTGTGTTGTCAACCTTGATCCTAATGTATGTTGAATAATATGTTTTTGTTTATACCATGGTTGTTTTATACTGGTGTTGCTGTGTATGGACTTGCTGTTTTATGTTGAACATATGCACACTTTATTAATTAATATTTCAGAACTGTATTGCATCAATCTGAAATATTATAAATATTAGAATAGTATTATGTGCACGAATGGCTCTAAGTATATGCGTTTTTCATATTATGTTCTTGAAGGCTATTTGTCTTAATTTAATTCTTAGATTAAAATAATATTTAATAAAACGTTGTTTTTCTTTTCATGTTTTACATCTTAATACTAGCAGCTATTGTCATAAAACAGTAAGATCCAAAATCTAATACAAGTTGTTTGTGAGATAAGAAGCAACGGCTTTATAATAAGAATGAACACACACCAATATTTTCCAATCGTACCTTATTGCTAGGTATAGTATACGTACATGGTGTTTATTATTATCGTTGCTAATGCCTTAAGAGCTTCTAAATATAGGTTACTGCAGACGCTATTGATATTTTTTTATTCTATTGAAGGAGATAATGTCAGTGTAGTGGGTATATCCTTTATTTATTAAATGTGGACATACCATATGAATCAAATGTTTCAATCACTTTTTTGTTTTGAAAACCTGGTTTAAGGATTATCTATACTTAGTCCTTAGTTATATTGCATTATGCTAGATACTTTTTCTAATGATACCGTTAATACAATATTGGTGTTTAAAAATCAGAAATCGAACATCATCTTCCTGTTATAATGAAATTATTTTCAAGACAGCATTCAACGAACTATAACTTGACACACATTAATGCGTAGCCATGGTGTATACTTCTGACTACCGTAAATCAAATGCATTGAGAGAACCGTTATAATTTACATCGTCTTAATTTATTATGTGGTAGTATAACCTTAGCCATATCGTTATGAATTTATGATGACGACAATATTGTGATCAGAGTTCCGTTATACAATGGAGGGGCGTTATACAAGTTTAAAGATACTACATCGCGTGATAGCGATGATTTAAATGGTTTTCCCATTAATGTTCATTGTTGAGCTGAATTGCTCTGAACTGTTCTAGAATTATCGGAGTAAGGTAACTTGATAAAAAAAAATAGATCAATTACAATGAAAGATAATAGCATCAGCATCTACACAATAAACATCATACAGAAATCAAAATATACGATAAACAAAGCCGGTTCAATTCTAAAGGAAATCGCTGAATGAATGTTAAATTCGATAAACACACGCACACATCGAGCATCTCTCTATCTTATGGGGAAGTCTCCTCCAATCATAACAACGCCCAACTTGGTAACTATCACCTTGCACACAAAACGTGTTCGTAACACACAAAACGCTCGCCCATACCATATTCATGTAATATCGCATGATACACGCAATTACATTTAACTTAAAATGTTAACCTTTTAAATGTTATATAGCCTTTTTAAGTATGCGAATGTTTTCTCCATAGTATACATTTATAATATGCAAATATGTTAAAGTGGTATTGCGCTGTACATATTGCACTGAACATTCTTTGTATCGAAGCGTACTTCAAAAAACAATAGGACATTATTCATTGATACGTGTTCGTAAATGTGTTCTATATTTATAACGCAATACGTACACCATTAACATTCCGCAATGTATGGCTTATTCCAGTGAATGAAAGCGCAATAATGGTAGCCTAATCATGTACATCGAACCATAGGAACATTCACCTCTGCACATAAATGTGTTCATCACTTCGCATGACATGACAGAGAACACAATATACATCGTTCATCAAAATAAGACATTTGACGGACATATACTGTTAACTTTGTCATATGTATGTGTATTTGTACACGTTCTTTGAAAAGAAAAACAACAACGCCTGTATATCAATATTCAGGTATCATGCAGTTAAACGTAAAAAAAGGATAAATTTAACTCTTCTTTTGTATATGTAATACAAATCAGTTTGTCAGTGCTATCATCTTATGTAATGCATACGACATTTAAGGTAATAGCTCATTACTTTACAGCTGTAATAAAACACTTAATTTATATAACATAATCGAGTACACAATTTAATGCATTTGCATATATATGTTTGTAACAAAAATCTCGCCATAAAAACTATTCACATGTTAATGTATTTGAATTGTATGTATTCTTTCTGATATAGCATAAAACACCATTGCATCTATTAAGTAACACTATTTATAAGTTTGTCAGGGTTTTGGTCTCGGCCGACGCAATTATATGCGCTAGTTTAAAATGTGTGTCATTGTAGGCAAGAAACCAGAAATATCAGATTCACATGCACTGGTAAAGTATATTATGTTGTGAAACTCGAAGTGAGCCCGGAAAATTCTGCATTACGGGAAAAGCTTCCTTCCGTCTCGCGATCACTGACGCCGGTAAGCCAAATATATATTTCCTATAAACATATATGTGTATTCAAATAATATATATGTGTATTTTGTATTTGATCACGGCAATAGCTATGTTAACCTTTTGCTAAAGTTTATATTGAAAATGACAACATATTGATGATGAATTCAGATCAATAAACATTGGGGAACTTTACCGGACGTGTATGTACAATGGTGGAAATATAATGTAATTATATTAGCAATTGTCAACACTTCATTGCTTGATATACGGATCGCGTTTAAAATTATGTATGCGATCCATAGCCAATGTACAACGATATATTCATATCAAATATAACTATTGAGAGTATAAGTGTATACTACTCCAGCAAATGAATATATTTGTATTGTTACATATAATGTTAAAACGTTGTACCTTTATTATTCAAACAGCAAATAGTAATTTAAAATAAGACTTTAATAACATTATTACCAAACATACTGCATCAAATAGTAGTCGATTTCAAACCACATACAAACACATGGAACTATGTCTATACGTTAACAAATACGAGAAGCGTAATGCCCATAATATCGGAAAACGTCAGGATGGAATGCAACTATTCCAAGTTATAATGGCTCATGCAGCCTCAATTGACATGCTTCTGCGTCACAAATGGTGTTAACATGGAAAACATGGAACTCCAGACTCATTATCGGGAGAAACCTTCTTANATATATGTTTGTAACAAAAATCTCGCCATATTTACTATTCACGTGTTAATGTATTTGAATTGTATGTATTCTTTCTGATATAGTATAAACACCATTGCATCTATTGAGTAACACTATTTATAAGTTTGTCAGGGTTTTGGCCTCGGTCGACGCAATTATATGCGCTAGTTTAAAATTTGTGTCATTGTAGGAAAGAAACCAGAAATATCAGATTCACATGCACTGGTAAAGTCTATTATGTTGTGAAACCCGAAGTGAGCCCGGAAAATTCCGTATTACGGGAGAAGCTTCCTTCCGTCTCGCGATCACTGACGCCGGTAAGCCAAATATATATTTCCTATAAACATACATGTATATGTGTATTCAAATAATATATCTGTGCATTTTGTATTTGATCACGGCAATAGCTATGTAAATCGTTTGCTGAAGTTTATATTGAAAATGACCACATAGCGATTCTGAATTCAGATCAATAAACATTGGGGAACTTTACCGGACGTGTATGTACAATGGTGGAAATATAAGGTAATTATATTAACAATTGTCAACAACACTTCATTGCTTGATATACGGATCGCGTTTAAAATTATGTATGCGATCCATAAGCCAATGTATAACGATATATTCATATCAAATATAACTATTGCGAGTATAAGTGTATACTTCTCCAGCAAATGAATATATTTGTATTGTTACATAGAATGTTAAAACGTTGTACCTTTATTATTAAAACAGCAAATAGTAATTCACAATAAGACTTTAATAACATTATTACCAAACATACTGCATCAAATAGCAGTCGATTTCAAACCACATACAAACACATGGAACTATGTCTATAAGTTGACAAATACGAGAAGCCTTATGCCAATTATATCGGAAAATGTCAGGATGGAATGCAACTATTCCAAGTTATAATGGTTCACGTAGCCCCAATTGACATGCTTCTGCGTCACAATGGTGTTTACATGGAAAACATGGAACTCCAGACTCATTATCGGGAGAAACCTTCTTATAAACCCACGCTATTCTTGTTCAGACATGTTACCAATGACCTATACAATACAGGCCAATTTATACAACACGATATAACGCAATTATTAAATTCGCGGACGAAGCATTTTATCCTTACCACATTACAGTCAATACAGGGTACAATTAATAAGAAAAGCAGGAATTCAGTTCCACAGCACTATTATACATTCTGTCAAAATATATGCCATTGTATCGATCTCTTCAAAAGTACAAACACAATAGAGTTTCAAAAGATTGCCTCTTTATAAACGCTATAAAATAGCAATTGTAATTTATATTTAAAATAACTCAAATTTATAGTTTTAAAAGAGAGCGTGTTTACGATTGTATAATTAGTTTTGCTTTGTGTATTTGTATTTGTGTCATTGCAATTGGTTATCTCTATGAATGTTAAACATCAATGTAAAACATGTGTTTTTTTTCATATTATATATTAAATATAATTCTTTATATTATATATAAAATATAATTGTTCATTTTATATATAAAATGTAATTCGTCATATTTATATGAATATATAAGTTTAACTTTTTCTTGAACGTTGACCTTCACGCAGATAGAAACAAGTCACAACAGATCGAATTCAAAAGGTTCATGAACATGTATGTGTTTGTGCAAAACCGTTTACGCGTTATCACGCGACTAAATCCACGTTGGTTGGGATTCTGTCATAAGGTATCTTACTGCGTAAGGAAAATGCCGCGGGCATGCAAGAAATTGTAACAGATCACATGTGTAGGGTTTTTCTAAAGTCAAAACTAAGTCGAAAGCAACATGGTAGTGGTTTGCTTCAATCAATGTTGAAATATACATGCATGTAGAAAAAAACGAACACTGCAAATGTACAATTGATGACATTGGCGAACGTAATATTTTGAAAAAATGTAAACGCATTTAAGCTAATGTTCGAAAGAGAAATATAACCTGTTGTTTTGACGGTTTTATTTACTTATTAGGATATCTTTCGACAAGATGTAGATCAACGGATTTCTATATTGAATGTATGCGTACGGGTTTAAAAAAAGGTTATGTATATGGATTTCAGACTTAGATCGTTTATAATTCATTAGTGTTGGTATAAACATGTTTTTGACGATTCTTTTTATATAAATCAGCATTGCAATAATGATTTAAACATATATTGACCTATAACAGATCTGATCAAACACACTCCGAAACACATATAGGGGTGTATCCCTTTTTATACCATATGTAAGAAAACACTGACATGGATAAATTATTTCTTTTAAACAGTCAGAGTATGCATTCAAAAACGTGTTTCAAAAGTCACAGTAAAATATTAGCTTAAAGAAAAGTATTTAAACATACAAAATATTATAAAAAATACACCGGTACGTGTGTAAAACATTATGTTCGTATGCATTAGTATTCCCTCTCGTGCAGCAAATTCTCGCACATGACTAGTAATTTCGGTTTTGGAGATAATTTTAAGGTAGAAGAACGCCCCTTTACCAAATCCTGACTCTTGCTGCGCCCAAAGTAAAGAACCTAGCATAACACTCAGTTTAACGTCTTATTGAATAATTTCGAGTTGTATCATATCACTTAATTGATATCTGCCTAACTTAATTTTGGCATGTCTACACGGATAATAGCAGTCAATATTTTGAGGTAGGTCAGATTACTCAGAATCAACTATAAAGCAAGCCTCGACGTAATGATTCCATTATCGTTATCTTACCGCAAAAGACATGTTTTTTTTAAATAAGGTTTATTGAAAGCCCGCAATATTTGGTTCTTATACTACGATTGTAATAAAATGAGTCATGGTATAACCTAAAGTATAAGATAGTAACCCGCAATTAATTCCTAACCAAGCGTTTGCTTCAAGACGATATTAAACTTGCTTGTGATTGCTTCTGATTGCAACCACGATATGCTCATTGTTGTATTAGGCACGATCCCAAATATACCACATTGATGCATGCACGTATTTCTGATAAGTGGCATGTTAGCATATTAGCAAATTGACAATTGTTCTGATGGATCCCCAAAACTAAAGTGCAATCTAAATAAACACATAAAAATAGAAGAGCAAAGAAATAAATTATCTAGTTTTTTCAAATTATAGAGCTTTCGTTGTTGTTAGTACGTATGAAATAATGTTGTATTTGCAGAACAAAAGTATATAAGAAAAGTATGCAATATTTGCGAATAGTCTCGTATGTATCGCATTTAATTAATAATCATGGACACTTACCATAAATACAAGAAAAACTAAGATTAAACAGATGTTGTGTTCTGATAATGCATCTGATTGTAATGTTTCAATAATATATAAATAAACGTAATTATCCTAAATGTATATCAGCAAAGATTAGAAAACAGTACAAGATTGGTTACAAGTGTGAACCACTTTAATTCGCTATGGCCATAACACATGATTGAATAACGCGTAATAATTGCCATTGCTTGTGTTTTTTTACAAGCTTATAACGTATCGTCACTTAGCGTTATTTATGGAATAATTCATTGTCAATCAGTTTAATACAAGTATGCATACTGAGATTCCACCGCAATCACATTTGAAAGCCTAAATTCAAATTGTTATGACACTGTTACATGGTTTGGAGAGATAACAATTGTGTTCTAAATGCATTTGGATTTTGGAATTTTGAATGACCGTTATAATTAATAAAAGTTGAGTATGGTGTTTGTGATGAAACGCGTCCGACATTCATAACGGAACCTAAATTGACCTACCATAAAAATTATGAATCTCACCAAATAACGTTAATATGATTTAAATAATTTACAATATATCTAAATTTCCGTTTATTTCATTTACTTCTGTCAAGAATGAAAAGATAGTTTAATATTATAATATAACATTGAACTCAATTCCCAAATACATTTAAAATAAAATACATATATAACATCAGTTGGTTTCATTGTTGTGTGATAATTTGGTACGTATCACTTGACGAACTGAATGAGTGTTTTGCAATTAAACCAATTGAAACTTCATTTTATCAGAGTAACAAATTATGTATTTGCTAAATATCCAAAGAAGACAAATTCCCGTATACTATATGCCAGGGACATAGTACAAGCAAGGTAATTCAAAATATTGTTGTATGAATAAAGACAATTCGGAATGGTTGAAATCTATTGTTCGTACCAATTTCGACTGCACATCATTGACAGTGGGTGCAAGAAAGTTCAACTTAATATGATCTCATAGAACTTATATTTCGAATAAATCGATTTAAAATCTCGTCTTGTTCCGACAATGACAACCATTAAATACGTTCACTGAAAAAAATCACCTATATATCCTGTTAGTGTAGCCCCGTTACCATTATTCGGAAAGAACTTATCATTTAAGTAGGCTCATTTCGTAAGTTATGATAAACTTAAAACCGGTTTTTAATTATGTATAAAATATTCTCTGGAAATAAACTCTACAAACATATCGAAAACACACTCACAACATTTCACAACATCCGGCTAATGTATGTTTAGTTCGAGGTGATTGCATTTTTTATCCTTATGTTTGACACATATACTCACGCGTTATAGTGTTGACACAGACGGACTAGTGTACATATAAATGCAATTAATACAATATTGTATCGCATGTTTTATTTGCCAAGTATGTAATTGTAAGGTCTTTAGCCGTATACGCGATTCAAATAGGGCAGTTGGCATACCGACCACGCACACATGTAGCCTTTCTCTACTAGCTAATGTGTCTAGAGATGGCTCGATTTTAAATACTAAAATAAATACGACTTAAGCTCTAAATTGATGTCCACAATTTGCAAATAATACAACAAAACTAAATGATATACCAAGAGATACTTGCATCATTTTCTCGTACTTTCTCCTGAAGAGCAAGAGGTTTACCAATTATTCTGCGTGACCCTGTCCAAACAGCGTGACCTGCCTTGTTTCGCCGCCGAACTTATCGATATTATACGTGACCCATTACAGAGATTCCGGAGATTGTGGCTGCCCGGTACCTTATTGTCGTCGTTCTGAAGTAAGACTTGGAAAAAAAGAATAGTAAGTAACAGGAGTAAACTGTACACCAAGTGAAACTTCAATTGCGCTAGAAGGACATACCTTTTATCATCGCACGTCATCATATAGTTATTACAAGGAAAACATTGCCAAACGGGATGACGGAAAAGATATGTACACTACGAGACTACAAACTAACTAGATAGTTGGAAAATATTGTGGCACACATTTTATTTTTTGGTATGCGTTCTTCCTTCGTGCACGCGTTTTACCAATTAATTGAAACTATAACATCTTTTAAGAAGGCCATAAGTGTATCAGTCGTACTCGAGTTTAGTAAACAAAACACGAATAAATGCTCATACAATATCCGTAGTTAATCATAAACTTATGGTTAATGTTCGACCAATGTTGGTGGTTATAAAACGTTTTAAAGGCATTGACAATTATTTTGTGAGATTTGTTGGCCAACATGAAAACTTCGCTGGTAAGCTGCCGCTTAATAATGCTCCCAAAATAATTGTTTATCAGAATAGCGTTCAAGCAAGGTTCATATTAGACATATCGACGTGATATACTCGCATAAGTTAAGTTCTAAATCGTTTACACCATAACTAATGTATTCAGTGTGTAAACGGCATACGCGTAGAATATAATGTTCGTTGTGGTGTATGTTCATCTGTGTCGCCTACCATTCGAGGATCTTTTAAAGGCATTATTGATGTTCAAAAGAAAGTGGTCAAAAACTCTTAAAGTGTAATAATAATTTTAATTGTTTGTATATCATTAACTCTTCCTGACATACTACAAGTCATAAAGAAACTTACATCTTTTAGCCAGGTCTAAATCACGGTCGTTCTTAANTGGTCAAAAACTCTTAAAGTGTAATAATACTTTTATTTTTTGTATATCATTAACTCTTCCTGACATACTACAAGTCATAAATAAACTTACATCTTTTAGCCAGGTCTAAATCACGGTCGTTCTTAAAATTCTCAACCCGAAACAAGGTTGACTATATACAAATCATAGAATAAGGACCTTTACATTATTATCATGGTTAAATTTCATAACCATTACAGGTATTTGTTAACATGCATTTTAAGTGTATACATAAATACATGTTTATATTTTAAATTCAAATAAACAGCTCAAACACATACAACATATTGACTCAATCAACATTATCTTATAATGTCTGTAAAAGTATAAAAAAAAAACTACCTCAACAAACCATTTTTTTCTCATTACATACCTTCAACCTCGTTTCATTAAGTTAATGAATAACGCAGGATTCATTTCATGCATGTGGATAAATGATGATTGGAGATGTAGTAATTCGGTTTACAATAAAACTATTTAAAAGAACAGTCAAATACAAGTAATCAAATCGGACGTATGCATAATGTATAAGGCAATACACATGCATATATGTTAAGGCGCTGTGCAATTAGCGCGTCAATGTTAAGGAAATACGGGTGAATGTATTAAACAACTTTCTATAAATTTCCAGCATTAATTCGGCTAATTTTAATTTTTGATTAGAACCCATCTTCACGTCTTTTGCTTGAACAGGAACAAAATATTGATTGCATTCGGTTTTCTATTTAAGAATTAAGCCTGTTTAGCCTATGTTAAGAATAAAGCAACAGCATTCAATACTGAAAGCCAACGCTGTTCTTAACCATCATATTACCGTTTTGTGTAAACTAGTATATTTTAATAGTGTGTAATATATTGTTATTTTGTACAAAATGGCAACAGTGACAAAAGTGACGCTTACTTATTTAGTGTTGATGCATATAAAATGCAAATGCTGCAACCTATTTCATCGTGTAGTTATATTTAGTTTTGTTTCAACGACTAACTTTAAAAGCGAGGTATACCATCTAATTAAGTTTTGATTGAGAGCACTTTTTTACTATCAACACTGTTTCCTACGGCGGTTATGCTATTTTTTTGAAATGATACTACACAAAAATGTAAACTTCAGATGCATCAGCATGAAATAAAACGTACTGTACAGTGCGGAACCAATTTCCAATTAGTGCAACAACAAACAAAATAAGCAATAAAAGACACACACTTGCATAACAAACGCACAAACATTAACAGCCTTGGAACAGTCAAATACAAAACATCGTTTTTTTAAAGGTTTCAAGGAGGTCTTAAACACAAACTTAATAACCAAAATACCTGCGTTTGTTCCCCCATTTGAAAACATTTTCAAGATATGTGTGGTGTACTTCACAGATATTTTGATATCATTGCAGTGTCATGAATGACAGTTAGTCCTTTATACAGGTTTTCTTAAAAAAATATGTACTGTTACAACTGAAGGCCTTGATTTACCGATTTCACAACTAATTTAGCGACGCATATGATTTATTCCAACACACCGAAGCGATACTGGCGTTTATTATGTCTTTATAATGAATGTTTGCGATTTTTCCATTGTATGTTAATGTGTTATTTATTGCCCGCAAATTGGTTTTATTAGTATGTTGTTTTTGCTTGCATTACATAGCTATTATTTCGCAACAGAACATAAAGAACGTGTTCTACATTTTAATGCAGACGTCGAGTTTTCCATTCTACCAATGCCATTAGAATGAGTAGTGATAGATCATTTGTCGCCATTAACATTTTCCAAATGTCTCACATTTTGACAACGAAAGCTAGAACTACAAGGGGGAATACTATGTCATGACGCATACCTACGATGGACACCCCATTATTAACACATTTTCGGCACTTTGCTCGTAACGAGTGTGGAGGCGTAACTGGCTGTACATTAGTCGGATATTTTAATATTTATTACTTTACCATGGATGAAGAACACGTTCCTTTTTCTTTTCGCTTGTCTTGATTGTACCTGAGTTAATATAACAGTTTAGGATGCTACTGATCTTACCGAATCTGATATGTTTTGACACTACATATAACTTAACCGTCTCTCTTTGAACTAAATATATTAACAAAATAAATACACATATGTATGCAATTTGTTTTAAAGACTGTGTTCATGTGTTATATACATTCATTTATTATATTTTCTTCTTTAAAATAGTTAAATGCTGCCTTATAATTACACGTTCATATGTTTTATAAATTCAATCATCAACTCTTGTTTTTAAATTCAACATCTACATTTAAAGTTTGCTTCTTATTGTCATGATCCAAAGATGAACGTCGTGAATTACATGTATACGCATATAATGGCATCCTCACTTGCAATTTAATGCAGACTCTTAATTTCAAAATTTCATCTTAGCATATTATTCAATGTAAAACGACCAATACAATTATCCCCATGTCATTAAAAGGAAGATTTGTATAAGCACATTCAAATGTGAATATGTAATTCAAGTACAACAAAGAAAATAAGATGTTTTTTTAGGAAAACTAAACGTAAAACCGTGTTTCACAAACACAAGGAAGAAGAATACACCTTAAAAGTTCATTTAAATGTAGATGTAAGCATGCCAATTATACTGAAATCAAGTAAACAAGGTATTACCAGATATAAACAAACACCACTTTTTCAAAATTAATTATTATACATGCTTAGTCTGTAAACAATATGTTCAAATACTATGAAATATAAATCATGATATTTATGCAAATTAGAAGTCCCCAAAATCTTACATAAACAAGTATTAGCGAATCATCTACTGACATGCGTGATTTGTCATTAGTGTATTAAAAGCCCACGTCATGTTTTATACATATTAATAAGAATGACTTCGGTTAAGCAGTGGCTGTCGATATGCTGATTGTATTCAGCGATATAACAAGAAATGTTCAGCTGGTAAATTATAGTCCCAATTATACAGAGATAATAAATAAAGTGCATCTACTCATGCGCTTATGATGCATATTTTATCAGGTTAAAGGCCATTAGATCGTTCACAAATTTGAAATATGTTCGTTATTATCTTTGTCCCACACACCTTACCCCGATATAGCGATCTATTCTATTAACAGAACAGAAACAGAAAGTGTATTCATATTACTTGAACGAGTCCAGTTCATCGTTATACATACACAACTGACAATATATATAAACAATTAATACATGCAAAGTAATGCAAAAGTGATCAAAATTGTATTTAACATTGTGTTAAATATACACTAAGGCCATTATATTACTCAAAATTTGCATTCAATGCCTAAGTTCTAATTGTAAAAACATTTTAGAATAGATCGCGAGTTTAGTTAGAATAATAGTGTTAGTTTTCGTTAACAAAAGTATAAATTTATGAATACTAGGTCGGTTATTTTAGAATTTGTCGATATATTTTTTTAATATCGGTATAAAGAGGACATACTATTACAAAATGATACTAATCTGCGATATCATTTGAGCTACATATACTACATTTACGTTCGATTTTAGAAGTATTTATATGTCTCACAGATTGACTGTTTAACATGATGGACGAAAGTCTTAATTTTGATATGTTTTTATTTAAATTAATGTTTTTGATTATGTTAAGGTAATCAGATAATTCAAATCGATGGCTCAATTCTTTGTATAAAGTAAATGAACTTTGTATATTTGTATATTTAAATCATTACGCCACAAACCTATGTACATTTTAATAAATCTAGTTATAAATATAGGAATAAATACATTTAAATTTGCCGACTCTGGATACTTCAAAACATCTACAAAACTAGCATTTTGAAGCAAATCACGTTCTTTGGTTATTTGTTACATCGTATTATATTTTCAGAACTGTTCCTCATATAACATAGTATACAATAATATAAACACTTAGTTTGTTTAACAGTATACAATTTAAAGATTGTTTTATAATTCGTACATAGCGATTTATATAAAACGGGTCGCCCTAGTTCCCCGTATAGTGCTGAATTAGAAGTACTCATTTTGACACCAATAATTCGTTTCAAAAATCTTCTATGAACTCTTTAAATATCATCAGGATTTAAAAAAAACCAAACCTCACACGTAACAGAGTATTGAAGTAACACACGAACCAAACAAATTCAGCAATATTTTAACAGGATCATGCATGTCTTTGGTGATTGAAAAAAGCAAACCCATAGCCTTCAACCCTTATATGATAAAGTTTGAGTAGTCAGTATCAATGACCCACCACTTGATCGTACAATGCTGAGATAGTTAAATGATTGAACCATTTCTCTTTTAATATTATAAACATACATGGTTTTGTGAATTATTTCTACCATTTTTATATATGCTTACTTTTTGTGTTCTTCATTGACTTTCAGCTTCCATCGCTCACAATATTCGTATAGATTATCTAAATATTTTTGAAATCCTTGCGGTGTTTCGGAAAAAAAGTACAGAATCATTTGCAAACAATAAAACATAAATTGATAGCTGGTTTAACGTTATCATGTTTGTACATGTATTGTTATGACTCAAAAAGAGTTCGATGTCGTTAGCGAAATGAGAAAATAGTATAGGCGAGATTGTCTCCCCTTGCAATAATCCAACTTCGCAATTAAAGAATTTCAACAACGTACCCATATGTTTTACACGTAATTGTACTTCATCATACATCGATTGGATAATTATTAACGCTAATCCCAAAATGGACGATAATGTTTTGACGTTTGGAAATATGATTGAAGGCGACTATATTTATTTTTTTCAGATTGATAATATTTATACTTTTGTAAGATTTATGATATATATACTTTTGTGAGATTGATAACATATAATATATATTTTTTTACAGATTGATAATACTTATATGTATAATTGTGTCACATTGAAGGGACTGATTCCAAACCAAAAATCATAATACTATTTTGCTTTCTGAATGGGATAACGTTTTAAGACAAGTATTTATTAATAAACACAATCGGACAATATCCACATCAAATTCAATAGTAAATTGCAGATTAAGAAGTAGTAATATACATTGCATATAATACATTAAACTCCAAATATAACTAAATTTAAATACATAACCCAGTAGTATAAATATTTGACTTTGATCATATTACCACACTAATGGTACTTTAAAGTTAATTATTCCTACTTTGTTATCAATTGTCTGCTTTAGTCATATGCAAAACACCATTATAAACGGCATCGCACACAAGAACGAATGTTGCTGAACACATTGGGTTTATTATCTAGATGGAACTTTTGTTATTATTTGATTTAACGTCGATAATTTTGTATTAAAATTGTATTGTCGACTAGAACGTTATTTATACATGTACATATCGTAGTTTATTATTAAATGTTTGAATCTGTCTATAAAGTATTCAGGTAAACTGAGTATTTTTACGAACTTATTCATATTATGATAATGATGTGTAAAGATCGCACAAAAAGGTTAACACAATGACATAATCATATTTTATGATAAGAATACGGTAAGAAAATAGTAATCGTTAACACTTATTTTGTTCCGGCTTTTTGTGAATATTCGCAATTGACGGTTTAATCATACAGGGATCATGTCAGTCATATAGTTGCTAATTCCGGGATTTGCATATTTAGGTATGTTCCGTTCTCGTTACTATGAAAACTAATCAGAATGTAATAAGCATCGGCACAACGTTAAAATAATCGGTCAACATGTAAAGAGTCGAAAATTGGCAATAGAACAGAGAAATTGTATATCATATTAGATGGAAACATAATCTTCACGGAAACAATAGGAAATCTGATTTACGAAAAACGCAATTTACAAAAGATTACATTCACACTCTTAGTAAGATTTGCAAATTGTCTATTTACAAGTTTGTAAAATAAGTATGCGTTTACGACATGTTGGTGGCGATTCGTCTATATACTGTATAACACAATCACGAATAGCTATTTACCCCAATAAAAGGAACGCATGATTTATATGTACGCGTTGTTAATATATAATATGGGTTAAAATGCTTCCGAATCGTTTTTTTATGCATTCTAGCACAGTTTATTTCTTTTCTGTGCACATTCTATTAAACGATATTGAAGAGTTGTTGCTGTAAACATCTCGTTTATTACTGGAAAATGTAAAGTTTCAATTATGCATTAATTGTAATTGTTTCTTAGTTTCATGTTCATTCTTAAGTGATTCCCCTTGTACCTTTACGATGCATAGTGATGTAATTGACTCAATTATTTCTGCTAAAACATAAACAAACTTGATCAAACGTATTGTGCGGTATGGTTCGCCTTTAATAATGTTTATACCAAGGTTGTAATGGTTTCCGTAATTGCGTCAATACGTTTTTTGTTTAATATGTTGCTTTGTTGCAATATGTTGCATTTTTTTTTTTTATTACTGTTTTTCATCCTTTTGAACTATATGTTTAACGTAATTATCTTTTATTAATTTTAAGAATTACTCAATAAGTTTTTTACATTTTATGACCGACAATAACTTGACCAAGTACGCACGTATGATGAATTATTACGTGCATAAAATCAAATGCATATATGTTCCTTTGTTTACATGTGTTGTAACATTTTTTAAACGTGTCTTACCGTTTGCCTTTCATTTACTAAACGTGCTTTTATAATTGCCACCTACGTTTGCAATCATGGTGTTCCCTTTACTTCACATTTTGGTTAATTGTGTTACGCATCGCAATGCGTGTTTGATTGGGAATAATTTCATATCACTGAATGCTTAAAAGCAGGTAAATAACGTTTTAATAAAACCATAAATGGTTTATTAGTTTGACATGCATAGTGTAGCTTTACCAAAGAATGAACACAATAATTTGACTCAATATTTCAAATATGTTATGGAATCTTTATTATGATCAAACTGTGAAATAGGAAGAAACAACATGGGTGAGTTATTACAACATACCTCAGTAAATATGATGCTGACTATTTACTAATGCATATAGTTTTTTTGGATCATTCTTCCTGTGCATTTGTATTATTTCTTGTAATAGAAAGTGTGTTTATTCATGTACAATGCGAAGACGAAACACAATCAACCAAACAGAAAACAATATTTTGTGTTTAGCAGAGTTTCTTTTCTTTAAAACAGACTTCATTGAAATTAAATTATACAATAATTAGCCTGGAAAATGCCAAGTGAGTTTTCGTCTGTCAAAATTCCCCATTTAAACCTGGACATTTCTGACTGCATGAGGGATATTGTTTGCACGATTAAATGAGTCGTCCATTAGTTTTGTATTTTTAAAATTGCACTACAGTAGTTAAGCATAAATGCAGCATACTTATTTGGGTTTTGAACGCTGTTTTGAATATATTTGAGTTTAAGGTAATGTTCTTAAGATGTTGTTGTTGCAATTTAGATAAACATGAAGTGAAACATCATATGGCTCGAGCACCAGAACCGTAAGTGTGTTAGGCCCGCAATAAATGTGAGTGACCAAAATATCAGCGTGCGTTAACCTAATTGAAGATCTGTTCAAGTTATGGGTGTCATACTTCAGACATTTATTGGTTTAATTGCGCTGTAATGAATGACCAGTAGTTAAATATTCCAATTTTTGTTAGAAATTGCAAACAACTGAAAACATCAATTAACCGATTTTACATTGCGGCTCCAAGCCTCAAGGTACTGTTGACAAGTTAAGACATATTATGCTTAAATACCGAGCCCTACAATACAGATTTGAGTAACACTTATTGTTTATATTCCTTTGATATACATATTTAACGATGCCAAACAATGCATACGTTATACTTATTTCACATAACACAGAACAAACCGTGTTGTTATTTCATGTATGTTGTGGACTAAAACTGTGAATGATGACGACATAAAACAGATACGTTAGTTGTGGAAATGCTTTATTGCAAAATACCAAAGAAACATTGAAGTTTATTATGTTCTCACACTATTTTGTTTGCGTTTCTTTCACAATATGTAACTGCGTTATTTATTGTCCTATAACTATTATAAGTGTGTTGTTTTTGTTTGCATTTCAAATCTAAACTTGTGCAAAAGAACATGAATAAAAACGTTGTCTACATTTAAATGCAGACGTCAAACTTGCCATACTGACAATGTCATAAGCATGACTTTTGATGGATCATTAGCCGTAATTCACATTTTCCACAGTTCCAACAATATGCTCGGACCACAAGGGAAATACTATGTAACGACGCCTTCCTTCGACGCATACAGTAATACTGCTCGTAACGAGTGTGGGGTTGTATATGGCGCTACATTTGGGTATTAAATTATAATAAATTACCATGGATAAANGTGGAGCTTTACGAAAACTACCTCATTTATTACTGAATAATAAGCCACAATGACTATTGTACATTTTTTATTGACGGTTCTTGAAGTTCATTCTTTATTATTGCCCTTTTTACAATCTATCAAGTGTGAACATGTATATCAATGCAAACGTCTAAAGTATCGTTGATATAAGTGTGTTGTCAACCTTGATCATAATGTATGTTGAATAATATGTGTTTGTTTATACCATTGTTGTTTTGTACTGGTGTATGTACTTGCTGTTTTATGTTGAACATATGTACACTTTATTAATTAATATGTCAGAACTGTATTGCATCCATCTGAAATATTATAAATATTAGAAAAGTATTCTGTGCACGAATGGCTCTAAGTATATGCGTTTTTTATGTTATGTTCTTGAAGGCTATTTGTCTTAATTTAATTCTTAGATTAAAATAATATTTAATAAAACGCTGTTTCTCTTTTCATGTTATACATCTTAATACTAGCAGCTTTTGTCATAAAACAATAAGATCCAAAATCTAATACAAGTTGTTTGTGAGATAATTAGCAACGGCTTTATAATTAGAATGAACACACACCAATATTTTCCAATCGTACCTTATTGCTAGGTATAGTATACGTACATGGTGTTTATAAGTATCGTTGCTAATGCCTTAAGAGCTTCTAAATATAGGTTACTGCAGACGCTATTGATATATTTTACTCTATTGAAGGAATTAATGTCAGTGTAGTGGGTATATCCTTTATTTATTAAATGTGGACATACCATATGAATCAAATGTTTCAATCACTTATTTGTTTTGAAAACCTGGTTTTAGGATTATCTATACTTAGTCCTTAGTTATATTGCATTATGCTAGATACTATTTCTAATGATACCGTTAATACAATATTGGTGTTTAAAAATCAGAAATCGAGCATCATCTTCCTGTTATAATGAAATTATTTTCAAGACAACATTCAACGAACTATTACTTGACACACATTAATGCGTAGCCATGGTGTATAATTCTGACTACCGTAAATAAAATGCATTGCAAGAACCGTTATAATTTACATCGTCTTAATTTATTATGTGGTAGTATAACCTTAGCCATATCGTTTTGAATTGATGATGACGACAATATTGTGATAAGAGTTCCGTTAAACATTGGAGGGGCGTTATACAAGTTAAATGATGCTACATCGCGTGATAGCGATGATTTTAATGGTTTTCCCATAAATGTTCATTGTTGAGCTGAATTGCTCTGAACTGTTCTAGAATTATCGGAGTAAGGTAACTTAAGCAAAAACATGGATCAATTACAATGAAAGATGATAGCATCAGCATCTACACAATATACATCATACAGAAATAAAAATATACAATAAACAAAGCCGGTTCAATTCTTAAGGGAATCGCTTAATGAATGTTAAATTCGATAAACACACGCACACATCGAGCATCTCTCTATCTTATGGGAAGTCGCCTCCAATCATAACCACGCCCAGTGATGGTAAACTATCACCTTGCACACACAACGTTTTCTTAACAAACAAAACGCTCGCCACTACCATATTCATGTATCATCGCACGATACACGCAATTACATTTAACTTATAATTTTAACCTTTTAAATGTTATATAGCCTTTTTAAGTATGCGANATCTCTCTATCTTATGGGGAAGTCTCCTCCAATCATAACAACGCCCAGTGATAGTAAACTATCACCTTGCACACACAACGCTCGCCCATACCATATTCATGTATCATCGCATGATACACGCAATTGCATTTAACTTATAATGTTAACCTTTTAAATGTTATATAGCCTTTTTAAGTATGCGAATGTTTTCTCCACAGTATACATGTATAATATGCAAATATGTTAAAGTGGTATTGCGCTGTATATATTGTACTGAACATTTTTTGTATCGAAGCGTACTTCAAAAAACAATATGACATTATTCATTAACGTGTTCGTAAATGTGTTCTATATGTTTAACGCAATACGTACGCCATTAACATTCCGCAATTTATGGCTTATTCCAGTGAATGGAAGCGCAATTATGGTAGCCTAACCATGTACATCGAAACTAGGAACATTCGCCTCTGCACATAAATGTGTTCATCACTTCGCATGACATGACACAGAACACAATATGCATCGTTCATCACAATAAGACATTTGACGGACATGTACTGTTAACTTTGTCATATGTATGTGTATTTTTACACGTACTTTGAAAAGAAAAACAACAACGCCTGTATATTAATATTCGGGTATCATGCAGTTAAACGTAAAAAAATGATAAATTTAACTCTTCTTTTGTATATGTAATACAAATCAGTTTTTTAGTGCTATCATCTTATGTAATGCATACGACATTTAAGATAATAGCTCATTACTTTACAGCTGAAATAAAACACTTAATTTATATAACATAATCGAGTACACAATTTAATGCATTTGCATATATATGTTTGTTAAACAAATCTCGCCATA
This sequence comes from Dreissena rostriformis, assembly GCA_007657795.1. Taxonomy (NCBI): domain Eukaryota; kingdom Metazoa; phylum Mollusca; class Bivalvia; order Myida; family Dreissenidae; genus Dreissena; species Dreissena rostriformis. The sequence goes on along the minus strand of VMBQ01002906.1, from coordinate 67,275 downwards.
ATTACTATTCACATGTTAATGTATTTGAATTGTATGTTTTCTTTCTGATATAGCATAAACACCATTGCATCTATCGAGTAACACTTTTTATAACTTTGTCAGGGTTTTGGCCGCGGTCGACGCAATTATATGCGCTAGTTTAAAATGTGTGTCATTGTAGGAAAGAAACCAGAAATATCAGATTCACATGCACTGGTAAAGTCTTTTATATTGTGAAACTCGAAGTGAGCCCGGCAAATTCTGTATTACGGGAGAAGCTTCCTTCCGTCTCGCGATCACTGACGCCGATAAGCCAAGTATATGTTTCCTATAAACATATATGTGTATTCAAAAAATATATCTGTGTATTTTGTATTTGATCACGGCAATAGCTTTGTTAATCTTTTGCTAAAGTTTATATTGAAAATGACCACATATCGATGATGATTTCAGATCAATAAACATTGGGGAACTTTACCGGACGTGTATGTACAATGGTGGAAATATAATTTAATTATATTAGCAATTGTCAACATCACTTCATTGCTTGATATACGGATCGCGTTTAAAATTATTTATGCGATCCATAAGCCAATGTACAACGATATATTCATATCAAATATAACTCTTGAGAGGATAAGTGTATACTACTCCAGCAAATGAATATTGTAAGCCGAGCGGTATCGATGATGTTGCATTTTATTTATTCAGAACTCAAACGCATTAAAAAGAAGTCNATATTCATTAAACGTTGATGATGTTGTTTTACTATCGCATGGTCTTCTAGAACATTATTTAGGCATGTACACATCATTGTTTACGATTTAATGTTTGAATCCGTAGCTCAGGTATTTAGGGAAGTATGGTTTACTAAGATATTGATGGATCGATATTTATTTTTAAAACTTGCACACAAAGTTGACACTGTGTCATCATTATATTTTTAAAAACGAAAGTTGTAAGCAAAAATATGAATATTTACCATTATTTCCTTACGCTTTTTGTAAATTTCCGCTATTGACGCCTGGATAATTTAATTGTAAAAGGATCGTGTCTGCCACGTACCTGTTAATTCACGCCTTTGCATAGTTCAGTGTGTTCTGTTCTTGTTACTATGACAACTAATCCGTATGCAATTAGCATCTGCGCCACGTTCAACAATCGGTCAATATGTAAAGAGTCGAAAATTGGCAATAGAAAGAGAAACCTTATATCATATAAGATGTAGATGGAAACTTTATATGATATTAGATGGAAACATAATCTTCTACGAACAATGGGCAATCTGATTTACAAAAAGCGCAATTTCAAAAAGATAACAATTACATACTTAACAAGATTTGCCAATTGCCTATTTCCAAGTTTGCAAAATAAGTATGCGTTTACGACATGGTTGCGTCAATTCGTCTCGAGATAACACAACAAAAATACAAATAGCAATTTATTCCAATAAAAGGAACGCATTACTTATGTAGACATTGCAAATATACATTATAAGTTAAACTCCTTTCGAAGCTTCATTAAATGCCTGCTAGCACGCACGTCGGTGTTCCGCGCAACATCGATACATGTTTTGAAGTATTGGACAGGGCAAAAGATTAACGGTCCCGTTAATTGACCAGCAAGAGCATACACAGACTTCTGAACACGAGCCATACCTTAAGTGCGCCACTGCTTCTAGTATATCGAATATTATTGAAAACGTTCCTTTTGCGCTATATTCTTACCCTCAACAAAGCAAATAAATACTTATAATATATACTTTTAATAAATAATGATTAATACTAATAATAACGTCAATTGCTGCAATTAATATTTTGTATGAACACATCACTGATAATAAATATGAATTGTTTGGACTCGTATACTTTATGAATACCATTTAATTACAGATTGCTTAAGAAGAAAATATAACGGTCTCGATAAAATGGCAATGGTTTACATGGAACACACATATGAACAAATTACATACATTTGCTGATACATGTGAATAAATATCGATGCTTTTAACTGTATACAACGTTTAAACTTAAATAGCATGCACAATAAGAATAGATAATCAATCGGGTTTAGTATTTAGACACGTACACAACTCAAACTGAAAACGAATACCGAGTCGTACACAACAAATACGCTTTTTGCGCTATCAGGTTTCGTTTTTTACTCATATTGTGCCCCTAAAGCCCGTATTGATCTCGTCTATTTAGATATTATTGATAACAACCCGGACAGTAAGTTAATTGTGTATGTAGATTATAAGAAACAAATCCATCATACTATTTATGGAAAAGTGTTGGTTTTAATTCGGGTTTTTGTTTCCAGCAAGGAAATATACCGTTCTTATTCACATCTGATTTAGAACACATAACATATCAAACGTATGTAAAGGAAAATAAGAATATCTATATACTACGTATTTGTTTTATAATTATTTATAAGTTATCATTAACTTATGTTAAGATCTCAGTCTTACAGCAGATAGAAATTATTATCAATAAAGCTTCTGACGAAACTTCAATGTCTAAAGAAAACGTTTATAATGTATTATAGTAATACATGTGTTTTAACAATCATGTAAATAATGATTTAACATAAAAATAGTTTTATATATAGTTTCGTTATATTTATTATATACCGAGCGGCATAAGGAACCATCTGTGATATTTTTACACACGCATACTACAATAGTACGTCATGCTGTATAAATGCGCGTATTTGTTTTAATTACTTTGAATTGTTTTCAGCAAAACTCTCTGTGTTTTATTTTGTATCGTAATGAGATACTGAACAAATTGATTATTATAAGACTTTAGTATTCTGACCTACCTATTACAAAAGCAACATCTGCATAAATCAATATCAATCTAAATAAAATCAAACAAAGATGTAATGTTGTTTAATTGCCATAACGTATGTATTACAAATAAATGATAGTAATGCATATCATGGGATGGATACATTTTAACGTATTACGTAAAAAGAAGAATTAACACATGATCCTTTATAACTGATTATTTACACAACATAAATCCTTGCTTTCTTGTGTATCATGTCGAGTGCTTCGGCATTCATAAGTATGGTATTTTATTTCAAGAAACCCCGTATTTTTCCTGAAGTTTTGTTATTGTTATATATATAATTTTCTTGAATTTAATATTTTCCATAATATAAGTTATAAAAAAAATTGTTTGTCCTTGTTAATTTGATGAGATGGAATTTCCACAGAACCGTATATCCCGTATCGGGTCAGTAACTAACCCTGTAACTATTAATATTATCATCTATAAGGACATTGAATTGTGAGTTAAAAGGTTTGATAATGTACATCTACCAATGTCATTGGTTCATAATGATACGATAATATCTTTAACATCAAGATGTACCGAAATGAGAAAAAAAACATTGTCATTAAGGCAACATATATATGCGACCTCACAAGCAATAATATATTGCATTTATACATTTTATGAACATATGCATCCCATGTATCAATATTAATCTAAATCGAATAAAGCACAGATACAATGTTGGTTTATTGCAACAACAAATGTATTAAACATACACAACCTTAGGCAATTGTAAAAAATTGCATGAGAGAGATACGCTAACAGAATACCACAAACCATTAGTTATGTAGCACGTTGTACTTATGCAATAATAAGACGGATACACATATGATTTTATATTACAATATGTATTGCCTTACTGTACAGCATGTCGAGTGCACATATTTTAGCAGTTACATTATTGTAGCTTTATGAAACCTAGTGTTTAATCGTCTACTAAAGAACTGGTCTTACGTCGCAACATAGTTTTACTATATCTTGAAGAATTGCGGACTTATTAGCCACTCAAGTTAAAAGCATCTCTAATCTCTTAAGTGCACAATTCTCTTATTGCAGGCAATTGATCTGGAAGTCAATGCTAAGGAAACAGATTCTGGCATGCGTCTATGATGACGAAACGTACTTTTCAATGGTGTAAAACGAACAGTCGCTATACAATTTTCAGACAAACAATATAACATGCGGGTACGGGCTTGCAGAATAATCATCGAAACTACTTAAGCATCGTGTAATATTTATTTAATATTTACACGTTCATCAGCGTATAATGACTATTTTCAAGTTGTATCAACCATCATGTATTACCAAAACAAGTTAATTCTTTAGAAATGCCCCCCCCCCCTGTACTATCAATCCTTTACATGTATTTTAATGTAAACGTCTTATATGGTTTGCTGTGAGTTTGTTGTTAAACTTTAAGAGAATGTATGTTCAATGAAATTATTATTTTGTTTCTATCATTTTCTCTCAATAACATTGTTGCTATGTATATACTTGTTTTTTTCCTGTTGAAAATATCCCCGTGTTATATATGTATATGTCAAAGCTGTGTATCCAATTATCATATTATAAATAATAGAAAAGTAATTAATTGTAGGAATGGCACTTATTATAAGTTTGTTTCATAAAATATCATTGAAGGTAATTCGTCTTAATTTTAATTCTTAGGTTAATACAAATGGTTTTCTCTTTTCATAACTAAACATCTTGATACCACCAGCCATTGTCAATACACGGAGGTTTGCTATTATCGTGACTTAGGCTTCTCATTATATGTTCATTTGCCGTTTCTTTTGTCATATTGTGAACTCGTTCTATACCGAAGATAACAACGTCAGTTTAGTCGGTATTTACTACATTTTTGTAATGTGGATATACCATGCGCATCTACTTTTTTTAATCTCGCTTGTTTTTTTTAAAAACATGGTTAACGGGCAATTCATAATTAGTCTGAAACATCATTGCATCAGGCTAGATATTTAGTATACCGAATATCAGGTTCCTGTCCATATGATGTTTGTTGTCAAGGCAGCATACACATAAAGAACTGACCAAAATGAATGCAGAGCCACGACGTAGAAGCATTAATACCGTAAATCAAATGCACATGCAACGCGGCGTTAATTATGTGAATTCCTGTAGTACGAGAACAATTAGAGTTGTCAGAGTCTTGAGTTATTATGTGAAAGTATAATCTTAACCATATCGTTATGAATGTATATTGACGACAATACAGTGTTTACAGTTCCGTAAAACATTCGAGGGGCTTTATACAAGCTTTACAATGTTATATAGCGTGATTGCGATGATTTAAATAATTTTCATATTAATGTTCATCGCTGAGTTGTTCATGAATTCACGGAGTGGACGCATCAGCACCTATCCAAGAAACATCAAACACATATCAACATATACAATACAAACAAGACGCACACATGCTTAAGGGAATGCTAAATAATTTTTTAACTTGATACAAACAACTACAAATCGAATATTTGACCTTTCCCTTAGTGTATGGAAATGTTTCATCCAACGGTGTTCATCAACAACAAAAAAATTAAGTTAGCATACATAAACCGTAAAACGATAAACAACGACCAGTAATAGTGATACATCACATTGCACAGAGAGCGTACTCTTTACACACAAACGCTCGCCCATGCCATTGCAATATTGTATCGAACAAAACACGGAATAACAGTTACCCAATTTATTTAACCTTTTTAAATCTCATAAAGTCCTTTAAATTTGAGAATATTGTTTGCCAAATAAACATTCATGCAAAGATTATAGAGTCTGTAACACTGTATGGTACTGCACATTGTTCTTATTGTAGCGTACTTCACTGAGAAAAAGACAGCACCATTCAGTGTATACGTTTCAACGTTTTCGTCCATGCATACTAAACTTTGAACATACATGTACACAATAAACACTTTTCACCGCAATAAGACATTTGACGTACAGGTAATGTATACGTTGCTATGTGACACGTACCTTGAAAACACAACGCATATATGTCGATATACAGGCATCATGCAGTCAATTTGAAAGCAACGTCTTCTTTGTATGTGTAATACATCTGTTTGACACTTTTACCATCAAATGTAGTACATACTATGTTAAAAATAATATCTCATTTCTTTACAGCTGTAAATGCAAATGTTGTATGTTTACTAATCTAAAACATAACATAATGCATGTGTTTACATCTGTGTAAAGAATATATTGCAATTTATATTATCCACCTGTCAATGTATTCGAATTGTATATTTTAACATGTGCATAAGCACACGTGCACCTATTTAGTAACACTGTATACGTTTTTTTTAAGTTATTAGCCCCGAGTGAAGCAATACTTGTAACGCCCGAAAAGTAGCACGTGTGTTTGCCCTAGTTTAATATATTTGCTTTTAAATCAAAGCAAACAGAAAGCTCACATTAACCGGAACTAGTCAAGTTTATTTATTAAACTCGAAGCTCGCCAGGAAAATTATCGAAAAGGTTCATATCGTTTCGCCTTCACTGACGCAGATATGCCAAAAAGAAATTTCCAAAAAATATATATGTGCATTTAATCTATATATTTAATTGTTTATAGGATCACAGAAGTACCTATGAAAGTGTTTTGCTTATGTTTATATTGGAAATGACAACATTTTAAATATTCGTTTACGTTTTCTTATTTATAGTCTGTCTTGGTATATCTGAATTGTAGGTCAAACTAAATATGTAACGTGAGGTGTTCTCATAAATAAATTAAGTTTCTGAAGTACATGACTAAACTTCAGAATAGTTATTAACCTTAAAGTCGCGTCGTTCGAAAATGGGTCGTATGCCATATGCGGCCAGCGTACGTAAATACCAGCCTGTGCAATCGCACAGTCTGGCCATAAGCCCACCTGTCCGCTAGAATGAAACATTAAGTTTTGTGACCTCGCTTGCGGACAGGGTAGCTCCTGAACAGCTGGTCACATATGGTATAAGACCATTTTTTACATACAGCGGTGAATATATTTAAATGATATTTGTCTTGAAAACTTCTCCAGTAAGCATGATGATTAGTCGTGCCGATCGACCTTATGTCCCCAGGGTATTGTTTTTAGATTGTATCCAATTATATGATAACGGTTAACATATATAAAAAAGAAAGATATATGTATGCGGAATGCAGATTTATTAGCGATGGGGTATTTAGCTGGATGTTATGTTCGTGTTATAGAAATATTATGTACTAAGATTGGTAATTGTAAACAACATGTCATCGTTGATATAAAGAATGCGTTTCCATAATATTGATGTGTTGCATACGCCCATGTTAAACGATTTATTAATATTAATTAATTCTTCTGTGTGGATTAATCAAGCAACATATAAGCATTTAAGCATTTCAACACATACATATAAAATATCCACTAGTAAACGATTACTATTCAAGCAACAAAAGATACGATTCACGAAAAGACTTAATTACATTATAAATTAAAATATTGCGTTTAATAGCATTCGATTTCTAACCACATGTAAATATATGGAGCGATTTATGTGAGATAACAAATAGGAGCATCGTTAGGCCCAACATAATTATCGGATACTTTCACTTTGGAATGCAACTTCACCGCGTACCAATGATTCACGCCGCCTTAATTGACATGTTACTGCGTCACAATTCTTCATTTATAGGAATGATGAAACACCATAAACATTATCAGGAGAGAACATCTTAATAACCCACTCCAGTTTTTTTTAGGCAAGTTACCAATGGCCTATACAAAAGAAACCGATACATACAACAGGGCATTTAAATGATTAATGCCGCCTGTATTGGCATGCTATTGTGTAACAATGATTAATACCGCCTGAATTAACATGTTACGTTCACATAACAAATAGGAGTGAATTACAGTTTATATGATTCGGAAAAAACACTGGTATTATTTCTAAAAACATCACAGCTAATACAATGCATTCAGAAACATTTTTGATAAAGTAATGCCAAAATTTAAGCGCCTATATAAACGAAAATATTTTCAAAGTGAAAACTACTTCCAGACTATGCCGGTGTGTGCGTATACATTAAATTCGGATGCAACAGCATTTCCTTTCAGAAAACATTTACGCGCATAGGGCTTACAGCAATAAAAAACACTTTCCCAATCCTTAAACTTCATTCATATCAAGCTGCGAACGGCAACGGCTAATACATAAACTTAACGCTTACTAGGATTACATGTTATCAATTAGTTCATCATCGTTACCAAAACACAGGATAGAGTTTTTTTCTTAGTTAAACGATGTTTACATAAAGCCCGCAACATCTGGTTCTAATAATACGATTGTAATACAATGTGACATGGTGGAAACTTAATTATAGGATAGGCATCGCAAATAATTCCTACTAACCAAAACACTTTTTTAACATTAATACCAATGGTTTTATGTTATCTTTTTTAGCTGCAGTAATAATATTTCAGCTTGATTTAAATGTGCAATTAGCACGGAATCCAATACAAAACTACTTTGTGCGATCCAGTATAGTATAATTTGAAATACAACTGTCTAAAGTTGCATCGGATTCGAATACAATCAAACGAGATACGTATACTTGTAGCTCAATATTGCACAATTCTCACGTAAACAATAGCCAAGCACTTTTTAACGGCTTTACACTAAATACCAATCTTGAATCAAATAATCTATACATCTTCTATCTATATTGTCTTCTTTGTAGAAATGTAATCAACTCGCTATAAAACGTAACACTCCGAGCAAATTCCAACAATCCACGGAACGAAACTTCTTAACACAAAAGTGAAAGGTGTCATCTTTATGTCAGTACTTTACCTTGAGAAAATGACATACGCATTTGGGTTGTTGAAGTGTATAGCTATATGTAGTGAATATGCTATGCAAACGATTGCTGTTAATTGCATAGTCACTAAAATAAATAAGGAAGTCAGTAGCAATACACATTCATTAAATACGTTAAAAACTCTTGTATTTGCTTGACCTATAACACAGTTTTAACTTCTTGAAATAAGGACAATCTAATTATATATGTCATTATCAGCCAGTGTTTAAAAAAATATGTAGGGTAGATGATTTGTTGGGTAACCGTATACATGCATTGCTAGACTTCTTAGAAATGCATATGAATGTTTGGGCTAGGTAATGGTTGTGCCAATTTGCTAAAAATTTTAAAACCTCTTTTTTGTTTTAGTTCAATTCCACGATATACGGTAAATAATGTATGCTAATGTGAACTGCATTGCATTGTTTATGTATATTTATTTAGTGCATTTAATAATTAAAAGTTTTTTAAGTATTACGATATTATATTAAACCCTTTTCTACTTTCAATTTCAAATGAAAAAATACATATATAAAACGTCTTGACGCGATTTTAGGTTGATAATTTTGGTACGTATCCCTTGATGAGCTAAATGATGAACGAGTGCTTTGTAATGCAACAAATTGAAACTTCATTTTATCAAAGTAACGAATTTAAAAAATATTTCATATCCATTTCTGTCCAAAAAACACACATCCCACTGGACAATATACAAGACACATCGTACAAAAAGGTCATTCACAATATTGTGGTATTGATAACGATAGTTTGATAGGGTGTTCCTCTTTCATGTCGACTGTACATTTTAGACACTGCGTGCAAGAAAACTTATTTATTATGGTCTCTTAAAGAAGACAGTACGACTAAATCGATTGAAAAACCCGTCTGGTTCTAAACATAGCAACCATTAAATACGTTTACTGAATAAATCAAAGCATCGAAACATAACAGTTTTGTGGTAATGTTACCATGTACTGGAATGAACTTTATCTTTTTGGAAGGCTCGTTGCGTACGTCTGATAACATGAAAAACATTTTTAAATTTCTCTACAAGGTCGTCTCTTGAATTAAATTGTTGTAATCATATTGGCAACATGAACATAAACTTACAGAATTACTCAACATAAGGTTCAATTATGAGGCTTAATTGGAGATGATTTAATGTCTTGTGGTAATATGATTGACCGATGGAGTTACGCTTTAGATGATTGGACCAGGCGGACTGGTGTACATTAAAAATGCAATTAAAATACCCCCTTTATATCATGTATTACTTGCCAGGTTCTTGTTGGCAAGGTCATTCCCGCGTAACTCATTCAAATAGCGCAGTTGGCATACCAAACCACACATACATGTAGTCTATGTACTGGTTAATGTGTCTAGATATATCTTGATCGTCAATAAAATACCTTAAACAAATACGATTAAAGCTCTAAATAGAACTCAACAACACCGACAAAAAAAACATATATTTGTGTATATACCAGTAGAGGCCTGCAACATGTCATTGTACTCGTTTGTGAATATCAAGAGATATACCGAGGATGCGTTACCGCGTCCGAACAGAGTGACCCTCATTGAGTCGCCGCCTGACTTGACGATGTTCTTTTTAATCAAGTATAGCATGAAAATGAGGTCTCAGAAGGTTCAGTGGCCTGGCGCCTGCTAGTCGCCTGTCAGAGGTAAGACTGAGAGAGATGAAATAGTACGTAACAAGGTTGAACTATAGGCAAAGCTAAACGTCAACTGCACCAGCAGGAGATACATCTTATAACAACTAATTGCCAAACGGTGTGACTAAAAAGAAAAATATTAGACAAGACTCGCAAAGTTTGTATAGCATAACTTGCATTGTTTCTGGTTTGCACGTGTGTCGCAAATAAAAAGAAACGAGTAGATGTATTAAGATGAATATAATTGTATATGTCTTACTCGAATGCAGTGAAAAACACACACGGATTCATGCCTATTAAAATGTTCGTATTTTAAATATATCATTATATAAGGGTCAATGGTATGCAAATGTTGGTGTCTACTAGAAGATTTGATTGTATTTAACAGAATTGCCGGAGATATATTGTCTTTGGACAACTTCCTTAGTACGCAGCCGCTTAATTGTGAGTACAAGATAACAGCTTTATCAGAATGACGTTCTAAGAGGTTCCATATGAGGTATTTCGACGTAATCGACTTAAATAAGTTTTATATCATATACACAATAAATAGTTAACATTGTTTTTAAGGGATTTCTTATATAGTATTATGTTCGCAGTGATTGATGTTCATCCGTGGCATCCACCCTTTCAGGGCCTTTTAATGGCAATATTGATGTTCAATATAACGTACTTAGAAATTCAGTAAGTGTCAAACATGAGCTTGCATCGTCTAGCCAGGTCCCAATCCCTGTTGATCTTAACATTAAGGATTCGATTATATTCAAATTATAGAATAACGAATTTTACATTATAATCATATTTATATTATATAAACATTATAAGAATTGCGTAAAATTAGGATGGTTATGAAGTGTAAATACAAAAAGCATATCTATATAGTAAATAAAACTAAACGACTCAAATACTGAATACAACGTTGGCTCAATTAGCTTGCCCTATTCTTTTTGTAAACGAATGGCCACTCTACATCAAGAAACTAATCTATATTCTAATATCATACCTCCAACTTTGCTTTGTGAAGTTAAGGAAACACCTAGGAGTAATTACATGCATTAGGATAAGTTAACATTAGGGACGTAGTAATTGGGTGTACAATATAATTTTGTTGACCAGTCAAACACAATAAGTCGAATTATACACATGTATATTGTTACTGTACAGGTATACGTGTTTATATTTTATTGAAGTGCATATTTGAGCGATAACAAACAATGCGTACGTTAGACTTAATGCCCTTACACATATAACTAACCGAGTTTTTATGTCATATATGTGGTATACTAAAACGGTGAATGAGGACGATATTTTACAGATGATTTAGTGATTGGGATTATTTATTCCAATATACCAAAGCAAAATTGACGTTCATTATTTCCTTACGTATTTCTTTCTCCTTCATTATATGTAATTGTATTATTTATTGTCCTAGATTTGGTTTAATAAGAATTATTTTCGTTCACAATGCAAAGCCGTAATCTCGCAAAAGAATAGAAACAACGTTGTCTACATGTCAATGCAGACGTCAAGTTTTACATACTGCCAATACCATTAGCATACTCGTTTATTCGTTATGTGTTTCTGAACAGTTTACCTATGCCGCATTAAGACGCGTCCAACTGTTAAATAATTTTAATAAATAACATACTATATAAGTTCCATTGAAACATGAATTGTACATTTAAAGTGGTACTCTCAGTTTCATGACCCAAAGACAAACATATTGTCTTACACATATACGGATATACTGACATCCTCTCTTAAAATGCAATCCATTCTATAAAGCGCGAATCAAAGCAAATTCGAAAAAAGTAACACAACCTATAGATATATCTGGATGTAGTAACCAATACGAAATATGTCTACGTAGATAAAAATAGGAAATTCAACAAACTAAGACAGGAGAACTAATATTCACAAACAAAGAATTAAAATGTATCTTAATTACAATTTACACGTAACATATATTTGTTTGCAAACGTACATCACTGAACCTTACATGTATTATCAAACCAAGTACGCATGGTATTAACGGATGAAAACAAGTACCACTTCCCTATTTAAAATATGACATCCTGACTCAAACGTTACACAATATATTCAAATGACATGAACAGTAATTATTTGTAATTCTGAAAAGGAGCAATTTACAATGTTTGTAACGTAAACAGCAATAGCTTACCATATACTTATATATTGTGTTGCACATGTGTGAGTTGTCATAAATTGTACGAAAACCATACGTCATTATTTTCAATACATATTATTAAGAATGTATTCGGTTAAGCAATTATATTTCAATTTCCATTTTACAGAGATAATACAATCATCTACTCATGCGCGTATGATGCATAACAGGTAAAAGGCCACATGATCGATCACAAATCTGAAATGTGTTCTTCACTATCATAAGGTTGAAACATAAACATGTTTGAACATATTGCTATAAAATGAAAACATATACTTGTGTCATAACTATGACATGTGTTTAAGCAAAAAGACAAACACATGATGTTTCAGGTCAATATGGTCCCAAACGAAGTCGATCACAAGTCGATCACAAGACGTAAAGACGCAAACATCAATTTGGTTAACAGTCTACAACAGAAAACAAGACAAATCCTGCATCAACATGGCTCAGACACATGCGATTTAATGTCAGAACTTGAATTAAATTTGTCTGAAGTCGAACTTATTACCGAGAAATTAAGTTCGAGTATACACTAATGTCAAAACATATCCAAATAAGGCCAAACGATCTAAAACATCTGTTTTTGAAAGTAATAAAGAGGCACTCAATGATATGATATCATGTAGTAACTGTTTACAGCATCAACTATATATGTTGAAATATTTTAAATCAAATGACGTGTATAAAAACTATTGTTCTGAGTTGTGTACGCTGTATGTCAAATGTATTACAGCAGTACTCTTCATAATATTAATTAAGCTCCAATAGCCCACTATACAAATTAAGATATTGTTATCCGTACGATTCTGCATAAATTCCGGAACACAGAACGTTTTATAAAGCTAATGTAAATATCATATTACATACCTTAAAGGTGTTGTTTACCGAGAATTGTTACGCAACACAAACTGTTGAAATTATATCATTGTCGCGCGAAGTTCAAAATTCAAAACATAACATAAATACGACTCTGCTATGACGATACCTGCAGTATTTCTGTTATACGCACTCTCGTATTTTGTGTTCATGTTTTAATTAGATAATGTGTAATGAATATAATTATTTTTAAAGTGTGCTATACTATTAAAAAAAGTTCCTATATATTCGGAACGTTTTTCATTACATTCACCTCCCAATAAGCTCACACAATTTATACGAACATCAGCATTCGGCTTCGGACCGTTTAAAGGTTTTGCTGACTGATTCTCTGTACTTTTTTTTAATATGGCCATTCCATAAGTATTTTCTTTTTTGCGAATTATCCTTTATTGTTGCCTTAAATCGATTCCAAAGGTATAGAGTAAACACAATTATGTAAGTTTATCATTTATATTATATTTAAACAAATGTGTTAATCAAAAGTATCAGAAAAACAACATAAGCCAGTATTTATGAGCAACAAACTGTTATGGGGGCAATTGGCCATCAGGGTGGCCTATAGTTAATTGTGTTTTATTTTAATAGTAAAAACGGTTGTCGAAAGGGTTATACCACTAGGTTCATTTATTCACCTCGAACCAAACAAACCTTGAACTCTACAACACGATTGAACGCGACCACAGAACAAACTACCTCGATTTGCACATTTCTAAGGTCAGGTCGCCAATAACGTAACACTTAGAACCTTTCGTGCGAATAATTTATTTAAAAAAAAACAACGTCTGTACATCTAATTCGATTACGAATTAAAAAAAACAACTGGTTTTAACTTTTTCACATGCACTGAAATTGTATCGACGTTGTGCTGCTGTATTTTGAGATATTAGATTACACTTCAAGCTAATTTTTGCCCGGTACCGAAACGACGTCTCCAATGAGGAAACGAATGATTTCATGTTTGTCCAACATGGTAAAAGGTCGTGTGTAAACATGTTTCTACAAAAAAACTTTATGAAAACAAATAACTTATCTGAAATTCAATGCGAATATTGATTTCTGTTTTACCAAAACACATATCAGTTCACTGATAGATATACTAACATTATTAACACAATTAAACACAATCGGGTATAATGAATAAATCACGTTATCGCCTCAAGCACCCTATATATCATTGCGTGTATATATACCAGAGTAATTTACACATCAACATATCAATACGCTAGAAAACAATATGCCACACGTTTTCTGGAATATATGTTAGTACTTGTTTAATGTAGTGTATTTATACTGCATAATTGTGACATCTATCACATAACATCGTTGATGGAATTTCAAATGATGTCATCCCTTGTTTTCAAGTGTCTGCTTTGGTTATATGCGGAGTAGCAAAATAAAATGCAATGCCAATTTTAGTGGTTCAAAACAATATAGAGACAACCGACGGCAATATACGCATAATTTCGCCGCAATTGGAGACTTACCCTGCATCTGCTTTTTAAGAAGTGTCTTACAAGTTTCTTACAAGAAAGAGTGTTGCTAAACACGTTTAGTTAATTTAATCTAGATTGATTATTCTTACGAGTAAAATAAGATTTAATGTTGAATTCGTATAACATTCGCAAAATCGTCTTTAACGCTTGTGAGACATGTGCAAACTGTTGTTTGTCTTTCAAGCATTTACGAAAAACAGAGCATTGTCGACGAACTAGCGGATACTGTTTTAAAGCTTGCACACAGGTTATACACAGTTACATACTGATTATATGAAAATGAGAACGCGTAGAGAAAAGTATTAATCATTTACCATTATTTTATTCAGCTAATTGGGAAAGTCCGCTATTGACGACCGGACAGTTTAATTATAAAAGGATCGTATCAGCCACATAGCTGCTAATTCCGGACATTTCAAATTATGGTATGTTATGTTTGTGGCACTATGACAACTAATCCGTATGCAATCAGCATCGGCGCCACGTGCAACACTCGGTCAATATGTCAAGAGTCGACAATTGGTAATAGAGAAAAGAAACCTTATATGATATGAGATGGAAACATTATCTTCCAGAAGCAATATGCAATCTGATTTGCAAAAAGCGCAATCCCGAAAAGATTACAATTACATACTTCGCAAGATTTCACATTTTCGATATCCAAGTAGGTAAAATAAGTATGCGTTTCAGACATGGAGGCGGCATTCGTATTAAAACAAAAACACCAATATCAATTTAGGACTGATGTAAACATTGTTAATATACATTAAAAGTGTTTAATGCATCCGCAGCTTCATTATATGCCTTCTATGACACACACCATTTTACTGCTCTTCTGTTCGACGCTCATCGATGCAAGTATTGTTTTATTGTACACGTAAACTAGATATACGGACTTCCCGACCGAATAGCATGTCAACCGACCAACGGATATTTGCAAAACCAGATTGACCCGCTTTTTCGACGAGTATAATAATGAAATCCAATTATGTTTACTTAATGCGCGTCTAAACAATAACTAACAACCACACCACTTCTTCGTCGATTGCCATTGACACTTAAATGTAATTTATTATTACTCAACTCCATTTGATAACCTACACTTGCACAAATAGTGTATGGTAATTGGCATATGGTGAAACAATGATTTAAGTATAAAAAACATTCATCAAGCCATAGCTAGTTTACCGGAAACATTCAATATGGCTCGGGGCCGACGCCCGGGCGAGTGTAACAGCATGCGTTTATTTCAAAAACTCAATCTTAAACTATTGTAGTGTTCTTAAGTAATGCTAATTTAACAATGATGGACAATGTATATGTATATACATGTTGATATTAAAATATATACCGATCCAATATGGAAATATATCCAATTCTCTACAAAAACATTTGGGTAAAAAAACTAGTCGTTAGGTTAGAATGTCTATAAACCTTATAGTGAACATAAATCCCTCTCAATTAAAAAAACCTGGACGATTCCCTATACATGCACACTTGTAAATGTTCTTTGGCCATACATGTTTCTCAGACAAATTGTATTGAAGTTGTGTCTTCTATTGAGCGCTATGTAAGGTATATGGGCTTTTTTATGAAATTGTTACATGCTTATATACTTTAAAGAAATAAAAAGATGTGTAGCGGTGTGTTAAATGTTATACTCGCTTATTGCTGAGGTCCCAAAGTTGTTTACCATGTCCTAAATAGGTTGGTCGTTATATCATCACATATGCAACTAATTACTTGACTATCGTAATAACTCTAAGTTTTTGGACACTTGAAAATATTTTTTTTGTTTGTGTCCGAAAATTTAGATGCGAAAAATATACAAAAACAAAATGCAGGTGTCCGAAAGTTTAGAGACACTTGAAAGATTGATTTGACGGTCGGAAACGGGTATGCAATATTTATAACTTCAATTGTAATAACGAATGTGCTTGTATAATACAGCGCCGTATGGTATAAATTACATGTATGCATATTTGCACTTTATTAAAAATAATTTAACATGTTTTATTTGTGTACAAAAAGTTACTCCAAGGCTCTACTTTGACCACCGGGATCGAAGATAAGCATTTGATTTACCGATAATCTAGTATGAATCTGTAATTAATGCATTTACATAAACAAATCTGCAAACTATGAATACTTTGTTTGTTCGTCAGTCGTTGTCTAAAACTTTTAATTGTTTGTATAACAATAGGGGTGCCTTCCGTTTTGGTGCGTTTAGTATATGGCACAGTTATCTTTCTGGGATGAAACCATTGTTTATCAACCGTATACATTATTTTCCCAAGTACGCTAATGTAATGGTCCATTGCTCTTACGCATTCATCTGTCAGGTTTTATGATCTTAATCCAGTCATAAAAACGCATGATCGAAGTAACACCAGATACGCGAAAACAGGAAAAAACTCTGGTAATATAGCGCTGCCAAATGTACTGTCAGAAAATTTAGAGTAATACATTATGAAGCAAAACCCTTATGTCCGAAAATTTAGAGTCACGCACATAATTATTTTGCCAAAAAAGGGGTTGTCCAAAGATTAAGAGCGTCCGAAAACTTTGAGTAATTACGGTAAGTTCATGTGCTTTTTGTTTTAATATACAGATACTGTGTACATTACAGTGGAATATTTAAAGTACGTTGTGCAGTAAATTAGTCACCTTTGATTGTGAAGTCGCTTATATTAATATACAGACCTATTAATTCAAAAGAAATAGAGTGTGTCTAAAAGTGCACATTAGGCTGTTCATGTATGGACAGCTACAAACGAATGTCATCAACATGTCTGGATTCATCATTGTCCATTCGTCTAAGTTGAACATTTTGTCGTTTCCCACGATCATCTCAATATACCTGATGCCGAAATCATCCTTGAACTACACGTGTACTATTATTCCTAGATTTAGCTTACATCTTAATCAAATCCCCGACAGTCCGCTCTGTAACATTTCATAAGTTGTGCCGTGGTTAAATTCGTTAACCGTTTCGCCGGAATATTACGATTGCATGTTGAATAAAGAAACGAGATAAGTTGACGGGGCATGAACTTTGTGTTTGTTTGTATTCAGGTTTTATGTACGTTAACCGTTACACGTAATTTTAGTTACAGCAACTGATTGGCTCACTCGTAACACGATTTACTACTAGGAATAAAGCAAAACAGACTCCCTCGTCATTAGGTTAGCTCAATTTAAATCGGATAATGTTATCCGATGAAGGATGCTTGACTTAATTTCATTATGCTGTTCTGTTTGAATATTCGCTAAAGGGGCTATACTTCGTCCGAAGATTGTGCTATTGACTGCATTATATAAAGATGCATGTAATATAATCACATAACATATATTTATATTAATTTACAAATCAAGCATATCCCAAAAATATTTTATGTAGTTATAATTATCTCCAAGGATAATGTGGCATTACACTCTGACAATTTAAAACGCATTGTAATTGCAATGTGAATTTGTTTAATGATAATATGAAATACGATTATTCATTACACGACAATTTAATAATAATATAAACAAATTGAACGAATTAGGACGGTCAATAGTCTCAGAACTGTATACACATTTCAGTGACAATTACTTGTAAGGACTCCTTCGGAAATCATTTACACACTGTTTTTATCATACCGTCGCAATGTTATTTAGGTCCTTCTCGAAAGCTTCTTTTTACTTACATACACGTATAAAACGAAGACCGTTTATCATTCGAGTTAAACTATCCGATTATTATGATCATGTCTTTCTGTGTTTGACATGGATAATGTAGGCATTATTCAATGTACCATTCGCCATACATTTATCAAAGGTTATGTTTGAATATTTTACGTTAAAATAGGGAGCGTTTCTCAAATTGTTTTTGATTTTCTTATAATTTATGTCGTATAATTATTATATAATGCATATTATAATACAGGAAGATCTATACATTATGTATCCAATCTTGTGATGGCAGTATAAGTATAATATTAAGAAAATAATAAAATTAAACTTCTGTTAATTGCCAGAAACTCGCAAGCATGTACTAAGACGTGTCTGTTATCAATGCAATTTGTTGACAGTTTTCGATGTTTTACATACAAGCAAAACACTTCACTCTCTTTGTACTCAAACATGAATTGTTATAATCCTAAAGAAAGAACATCATTTACAAACAGACAGCAAACTAACAGTGCACTTTAAATGTCGCTTAAAATCGTATTTTAAACAAACATCGATGCTGTAATGTCATGGCTGTTTCGAGTGCATTTCGCTGAGTATGTGACATTAACGTTTTTTTTTTGTTTTTTTTTTTTAAATTACCAAGAGGCCTTTTTAGACTTTGAATTTGCAGGGAGGATTCTTCTTTATATACTTAACTATTGATAATATTGTTCGAGTCTATTGTGGAGTACCTTTTTAAGTACTTGTCTACATAAACAGTCGTAAATGTTATAACAACAATATCATTTTGCTGCAAAGAAGTAAAACACTTGGACTAAAGAAACCACACATAGTATTAATGAAACAGCATTTTATTATAACATTAGCCTTCGTAAAGTCATACTCCCAAGGACGCGGTGATTAAAAAAGACAGTGATCATGCTGTAAGAATATTTGAGTCAGTAATTGTCATTAATTGCGCTATTTACATGATACTAACTTTGAAAGACATCATATCAATGCAAGCGTCCTGTTCATTACAGGATGCTGAGCCTATCTGGCTAGAATCAAAATCAATTCCAACACTGTCTTGAAGCAACCTATTGAGTCAGCGATGTTCTTGTCATGTCAGATTACATTACGATCTCCTTCAGTACAATGACCTTTTTGGGCGTATTACACTCAAATATACACTTGTCTCCCACGGATAATACACCATGAATATGTTTCGGGATTGAAACAGGACTAGGCACTCGAACAACTCATCACACCAGCCGTACGTTTGGAAAAAGTGTTTAGCACTTACGACTTCAATCGAGAATTACAAAACATACCGAGTACAGGCGTTATATCAATTTACGAGTTATGTGACATTTTACCGTAACACAACCTGTCTAACACGGCATCAATCAGAATCAATCCATCTACATACGTGCTCCAGCGCGTGTCTATCAACGTATTGATGATACATGTATACCTCGTCAGATTGCGTTAGAGTCTTATTCTTTTAACGACCTTTGTGAGCATTTATGTGTTTGTTTATCCCTCGGTATTACACCATTATATACAGATAATAACTGGTCTTCTATATACGTGTTTTTTTGTGTAAACGTTTTGCATAACCCTGCAATATTCCTATTTTAATAAACGTCAAACGTTCGTTTTTGGCAGTTATTTTCTATTTGTTATTGATTTAAATTCTTGAAATGTTTATGTTTAAAGCGGTAAAATTCTGCAAATTCAAGAAAAAAAAAGGGTTATATCTGTAAATATTTTTTTTGAGATGAAATTGCAATCGTCAAAGAGGATAACCTTAATACGCTTCAAGGACCTTTTTTTTCTTTTTTTTATATACACTCGTATACGTGTACTTAAATATAAGTTACACAATCAAAGCTTTCTGGCTCAAGGCCGATAGCCGCCACTGATTCTTAAACGTTTATTTCATTTGTAAACTTGGAAATTGCCTAATTTTTAATCGTGTTAAATCTTCAACGGTGTTCTATTTGTTCTATGTGTTCGTTTTGTAAATCAGAGTATGCATTTTACCGGCTGGAATACTAATTCTATTATAATGATCCTGTTTAAATCTGCCGGATTTTGATTTCACATATACAACATATAAAGAAGTTGAGTTGAATCTGAGTTGATTTGTGTTGAACGCCTCGTACGTGAATATTGCATTCAGTCGTTATTTATCACATTATTGATACTGTATCGGCTATTTTTTAGTAGACGTTATATTATGGGTTATCTAACCAATGGATAAAATATTGTATGTGTTTATTGATCGACTATGATTTATGATATATATTGTCCAATTTATAACTGTATTATAGTTTCACGTACAAAATAAAATGTGAAATAATGGTTTGATCGTATATAGTAAGATGTCTAGTCGACTGTTTGTCTGCTAGTTGTCGTTCAAACTTTCATTTGCATCAAATACTAAACTAGATTTGTTAAGACGTCACGCAGTCTATAAGTGTATACATTCAAGTTCAAAATTTATGTTATATGCTCACTAATCAATTTTCTTTCTTTAGGCAAAATGAAGAAAACATGTTTATCTCGTTCAGTTTGAGTGCAATTTAACAAAAAAAAATATCACCCACATCAACTTCATGCAATCCAATGTGGCGATTGGTCCAGTCGGAAAATATTCTCAGTTTCTAAAAAAAGTGATAACACAAAAAATTCGTGTATAAATATTGAAATTAAATGCTGGCGTTTAGTGGGCAGGGATGTTTTACTGATACATGTTTTATTTATATAGCTATTCCCTTTGTCTAATTGTTTTACTGAATTTTTCATTTCATTATTTACCCGAATTAAGTACAGAATGTTTTAATTGTACATAATAATCAGAATTACATTTGCAGTTACACCCCGTCTTACTTTTAACGGCATACTTTTAGGTTTAAAGTTCGTTGTACAAACAAAATATAGGACACAGTTGTTCTTTAAAAATGGATGTTTGCATCAAGAGAGATTGATAATATATTGCAATATGTGTTGGTTATTAAAACGAATTCCGTTAAGTGTCTCAATGTAGAAAAATCCATTCGAAAATCCGTCTAATGAACTCAATTTGAAGATATTTATGTGAAAAGGTTTCATTAAACATTTTATTTGCTAAACGTCTTCGCTCGAGGGCAACTTTTATCCATTTATCTGCGTATTATGAACAAAGTTCATGTGAAGGACATGCCTTTTTTTTCAAGATTTCTGTCCTCATCAGAAAATGAAAAACATAACTCGTTCTGATAAAAAGAATTATGCTCATGGTTCTTGTATTTTAGACCAGTTTAAAGCGGCATTGATATTTAGAAATTATAGCACACACTTAAATAGTTATTTGGTGCGTGTTTAATGTTGTATGTATGATGTTGTTAATTTGTTTGCAATCGTGTATTTATATTTAAAAAAAAACCATAAGCAACTGAAGCCATATAACTATATGTTACCATAATAAATATAAGTACATGATGCAATATGCAACAAATGACAATATTGAACTTCATATTCGGTTGCATGTATTTTAAAACAATAGTAACACTTCGAAGTATAACACATGTCACCTCAACACTAATTCGTGAACCTTAACTGACATACTATGTGCACCAACGCCATACGGATTATTTCCCAAATAACGGTAAGCGCAACATACCTACACCAACATAAGCGATTGATGTGTTCGCTTAATGAATGAGTAATATGCAGTCTTCAGAAACATTTACCTATGCATGATTGTGACATAATACGCAAATGTAACCAAGAATATTGGTGTATAACGATCTTTATTTAAGTGCATATATATTTAAGCATTCGGTATTAGAGCACAATTACCATTTAGGGCTTAGCGTCGTAATGTGATATCGGCACATCTAGGCACACCATGTTACGTTACTTGTGTACGATGTCTTACGGCTGAGCTAACGGTCAATTATAAACACAGGGAGAAACCTGATTCACCGACACTTTGTTTGAAAATATGGTTTACAGAGTGTTTTTACACAAGATTGCTCAATTATTTGTATTACAGTCTTAACATTTAAAGCAAACATCAATACATGTTCTGCAAGGTCGTATAATGCGATATTTTAGTTGAAAGCGTACATTGTTTATTAAAACAACACTTTTTTCTGTAAGGCATTACATGGTCAAATCGATTATAATTATTAGACTTGTTTACGTCGAAATATACTATATAACTTAATTTTCTTCATAAGCAAATGTTAATGCGTCTAAGTCTGCACGCAATACGTATTATTTATAATGAGCCTGAGTACTCATGAGTTGTTTATATTATATATATTGCATGTAGACAGCCACAACACAGTGATACATTCCGTTAAGCAAATAGTACTGTGTACTTGTAGTTAAGTGTGTATGTTTGAAATAGTTTTTTTTTAAAGTTAAACAAACAAAAAAAAACAGGTGTTACGAATAGTATTCGCATATCGGTCAATTATTTATCTGTATCATCACAGTGAATTGACTGTTTAGCTGTAATTACGATACTACATGCATTTGGAATTGTTGTGGTTTTCAATTAAAGATAAACGTTCTTTAATATCAGTCATTTCTGGCCTGAAAAACACAATTCAAGACTGTTTTAAACACATATTGAAAGCATTATATGTTTTCATTCCATAGTTCGTGATCTATATAAAAATGCAATCGTCGCTGTTTAGAACTTTAAGACATTCATGGATTTCCTCTGCAGATGGGAAAAGGAAATTATGAACTTGAAGTATGTCAAAACACTAATGGTGTACCATCGTAAATTATCCGGTTTAACATCCTGTACTTAGACGAGTTTTTCTTAAAAAAAGATATATGTGTGTCTGAAGGTATAATGTTTTATATTTTGTGACGCGATTTTCTAAAATATAATTACAAGCTGACGTTGGTATACGTTTTATGTAACTTTATATAAGCATATAAAAGAACATTGACTTGAGTTAATAGGTTAGATAATTTACAAATATAGACGTCTTTTTGGTTAATAATTTAATATTAATATCTTGAAAATCAAGATGTACCGAAATTAGAGAAAACCCATTGTAATTAAGGCGACATATATATACCTCACAGACAATGTTGACCTTTATTAGACTTGATATATTGAATCTATACATAGTATGAACATATAAATATCATATATCAATATAAATCTAAATAAAACAAGCAAAGAAATAATGTGGTTTAATTGCAACAACTATAACAATATTAATACAACTCATGGGAGGGATACGCTAACATAATACCACAAACGATTATTTATGTAAAACGTTACACTTATCAAATAATAAGACTGGGATGATCTTATATAAATATTAATTCACACAACAAGATTTGTTGCTTTCTTGTGCACCATGTCGAATGCATTGATATTATGTTATTGTATATTAAAGAAACCACGTTTAAATTCTGCTCCTGAAGAACTGATCTTACGTCATCCCTTAAAGGTACACGTACGCACAACAGAGTTAAAATATATATTGCATGAATTGAGACTAGTTAAAAAGTCATTTGTAATCTCTGATGTGCACATTCTTTTTAATACAGGTAATTTTACTGGTTAATGCTGTGGAAACACATTCGTTTATGTGTAAATGATACACGTAACAATCATCGAAAACACTCCAGCATTGTGCAGTTTTTGTTTAATAGTAATCCGTGCTTCAGCGTTTTCTTTCTCTTTGCAGGTGTTATCAACGATTATTTGCGAGCTTCACGAGAACAACATCATGTACCGAACAGTATGCCGCACTGATCCGTGTTTAGTTTCTATTGACGGTTCTTTAAGTTCGTTCTTTAGTATTGACCCTTGTACCATCTATCAATCCTGTGCATGTGTATTATTTTTGCAATATACGAAACGAATGTTTTGTTTCTATCAATTTTTCTCAATACTATAATTGCAGTGTATATACTTGTGTGGTTCCCTGTTAAAAATATCCACATGCTAATACTGTATATTTCAAATCTTAATTGCACCATCTGAAGTATTATACTAAGTATTAGAAAAGTAATTAATTGTAAGAATGACACTAAACATCAGTGTGTTTCAGTATATATAATTAAAGATAATTCGTCTTTATTTAAGTCTTAAATTAAACAAACATTTACTCAAAAGTTTTCTTTTTTAATCTCTAAACCTCTGAATGCTAGCAGTCAATGCCATTTAACTCTAAAATCCAAAGTTTAAAACAAGTCGCTAGCGAGAAAACAGAAACGGTTGTAGATTACTGATGGGCACAAACCAGTGTTGCAAAATCGTACCTTCTTTTTCGGTAAAGTATACGTAAAAGGGTTTGCTATAAATATGACAAATGCTTTTCATCATATGTTTGTTTTGAAGTTGCTTTTGTGATATTAAGTACTTGTACCTACTGGAGACAACAACGTCAATTAAGTCGGTAATGTCTATATTTTGTAATGTGGTTATACCATGTGAATCTATGTTTGCAATCACTTGTTATGAAAACGTTGTTTGAGTGTAATCCATAATTAGTATGTTTTTGTATTGTATTATGCTAGACAAGTATAATATTACACATAATACATGTAATATAAGTATTTAGAAATCGCTATTCGAATTCACGTTGCCTGTTTAAATTATGATAGTTGTCAATATAAAGAAGTGAAACTTCAGAAGCTGCAACAGTATTGCATTTCTATCATACACACCTTCGTGGTCCTTTATTTATGGCAAGGCCATATACAGAGAAATATAACATGACATACATGACCGCAAAGCCACCACATAAAATATTACTACCCTAAATCAAATCCGCATGCAACGTATCGTATAGTCTGTGAATTATTTCATTCCTATTAAAATTAGTATTGGTATCGCCTTGATTTATTTTTGTGGTTGTTTATTATTTACCATATCGTAATCAATTTATTATGACAAAAATACAGTGGTTAGCGTTCCGTTAAACAACTGAGGGCGTGATACGAGCTTTATGATGCTATGGCGCGTGATTGCGATGGTTTGAAAAGGTGTCAAATTAATGGGCATCGCTAAGCTAAATTGTGCTAAAATCACGGAGTTAGGAGACTGAATCGCAATAATACATTAATTACAAGGCACGACATCGGTACCAGAACCTCCACAAGAACATCATAACACAAATACATAATATATATATATGCAAACAAGTGCAGCTGGAACAATGCTTAAGGGAATAGCTAAATATATGTAAAATTTGATACAAACAACTACAAATCGAGTACAATAACTCTCCCTATTGGATGGGAATGTCTTCTCTAATCATGTTCAGTATTAATTCTTTAAAATACGAATTCATAAACCGTAAAACGCATTTCAATGTCAAGTCAAGTAATACATCACATGAATTCACACAGAGAGACAGAGTATGTACACACAAAAGCGCACCCATACCAGTGCACTTTATTATCTTATGATAAGCGCAATCAAATTTACCATACTCATTAAACCTTATAAATGTTATATGATCCTTTCAGTTTGCGAACATTGTTTTGCAACAAATACTGTCATATTATGAACATATTATATAATTGTATTGCGCGGAATTGTATTGCTAACTGTTTTATCAAAGCGTTCTTAAAAAAAACTACATTATGCGGTGATACGTCCTCGTCAGTGTATACTTTTAATGTAACACATATGCAATTTACAATCCGCAATGAATGTCGTATTCCAGTTAATGCAAGCGCGCTAATGCTAACATTAACGGTGCGTATGCATTGGAATCTAGAAGCAATCACCTCTAACTAAAATGTTTTCATCATTTTGCATGGCATGACACAGTAACCAATATTTAAAAAAAACAGTAACCAATATTAAAAAAATACCCTGCAGTCAAAGAGAACATGATACATTTCACGCCTTTGTTTTTTTATGCGTAATACATACTATGTTGGTTGTATGATCTAATAAAATGAACATTATGTTTACGTTAATAGCTAATTACTTAACAGCTGTTATAAAACAGCCGATTATCTATTTTCAATGAACAGATATTTGCATTTAAACAAATATTCTTTGCATTTTGTATTTGATGACGGCAATAAATATAATAATCTTGCGCTAATGTTTATATTGAAAACGACCACATTTGACATGTTTGTTCATGTTGAATTTTTGATCATTTTATCTAATTATATCTTAGTCGTGGGTAAAGCTAAATTTCAAACGTGAGGTGTTCTTGTATATAAATTTAAATATATACTACTTGAACAAACTTCCGAATATATATCCACCATAAAGCCGCCTTCGTGCACAAATTGGTATTATGCCATATGCAGTCAGTGTAGCTATGGGCCAGCCTGTGCAATTGCACAGTCTGGTCAGGAGCTCCCCTGTCCGCTAGAAAGTAATGTTTCGTTGTCTGGTTAGAGGACATAGTAGCTCCTGACCATATGAACTTTTCGCATGACGTGGGTCATATATTTAAATAATATTTGTCTCACACAAATCTCCAGTCAGCATGATGATTAGTCCTGCCAGTTAGCCTGAAGTCCCTAAGGTTATTCTGATAGATTGTATCCAATTATATGATAACGGTTAACATATTGACGCACACAGAAGGAAAGATATATGGATGCAAAATGCAGATAAGGTTTCGTTGGGGAACTATACCGGACATGCATGTACAATTTAAGGTACTTAGATTTGTAATTTTAACCAACATTATTTCGCTTGATCGTGTTTTAATATATTATGTATGTGATCCATAAGCCCATTTTCAACGATATAAATAGGCTTACTATATCGGACAACTGCACATTGGAATACAACTGTTCCGCCTTACAATGGTTCAAGCCGCATTAATTGACATGCTACTGTGTCACAATGATTCATATATGGGAAAACTGAAATTCCAAAAAACATTATCAGAGAACAATTGTTATTTACCCACGCTAGATTGTTTATGTCAAGTAACCTATGATCGTTACAATACAAGCTTATACATACAACATGATATCACGCATTAAAATGATTAATGCCGTCTGAATTAACATGTTACTGTGTCACAATTTTTCATACTGAAACCATATAAATGTAACTTTGTCAAAACGCCCATATCACGTCTCAAGCCAATCGACTTACATAAAATGGGTGTGTGTCAGTAAATGAAAAGTCACGGCTGTAGTAGCGCCAATAGTAGTGCCTTTCTAACAGAAAATTATGTAAAACTACAAAATAATACAAGCAAATACCGGTATGCACGTAACCCATTATGTTTAGATGCACCATCACTCACTAGCATACCGCAAAGGACTTGTCACTTGTATTATGGAAATAATATAAAGGTTCAAGCAACGCCTTTTTTCCAATCCACCACTGATACACCGCTCATGTTAGTCTTATGCAATAATGCTGATTCACATCAAGCTTCGAACGGCTTTGGGTCATACATCGCAAAACGCTTACTAAGATTACTTTTAATCATTACATCATAGTTACCTAACCGCAGGCTAAATCCTTGTACTTCTTAAACGATATTTATATAAACCCCGCAACATCTGGTTCTAATAATATGTTTGTAATACAATGTGACATTGTATAAACTCCATTATACGATAGGCATCGCATTAAGTTGCTAACACAAAGATCAAACATTTGCTTCTAGACGATATTTCTGATAGGCACATTATTATATGACGAACAAGCACCAATATGCCACATATATATTTGGTGGATCTCCAAAACGAAACTGCAATCTTCATCAATACAATATAATTACTGGAGAAAAATAAATAAATCGGCAAAATGACGTCGTTAATAAAGTTTTTTTATTATTTACATGTTTTTGTTCCAATTTTGTATTTTCAGAAATAGAACAATTTGCTATTTGTACGAATATAATCATATACATCGTATTTACCACCTTATATGTCTTTTTAACAAAGTAACCTTAAAACAATACCACAGTTCCAAACCAGCATTTGTCTTGCATCAACGCCTTACTTAGGTTTAAATTAGAATACATGTAAGTGCTTATTGTGATAATAATTTGTGTGAACTTATTCACAGATTGTGAGTTATAGCAATTTGTCTTTAAAACGGTTAATCCTTTGTGTAACTTTGGAAAACAGAGGCGGCAGTGAATGCATAATGAACAACACACACATCAGCATCATCGAAACAGTTTAATTGTTCCCTTGCATTAAATATAAGACTTAATGGGTTTTAACATAACTTCTCTTCTGATCACGCATTCAAGTGCGGTGTTTCTGTATGATTTAAATAAAAAATTAAATTGACCTTAATGTGCAACAACAAAGATCAGTTAATAGTTCAAGATTGGCTACCTTCATGTATGTGAACCAATCCAGACTGCTAGGCTAATAATACAAAATTGAATTCGCGTAATCATTGCCATTGCCTGTGTTCTTAAAAAAATCGTAGTATCGTCACTATGTGTATTGATTGATTACTAGTTCCCTGTCAATCAATTTTGAATTTTAATATAATGTAGACTGATTTCACAACACTCACTTCCAGAAATCATTCACTCCGACAATTGCTACTCACTTGTTTTGACATTTTCAGCAATGTTTATATGCCTTACTATTTAGACTTTATATACTTGGACCATATTGGTATTAGCGTAACAATAAGTAAAAGTGTAGTATGATGTTTGTCATGAAGCTCGACATTCATACCTGGACGTTAATGACAGCATAATATGAATAATTTGTTACTCAATTATTTTGACACGTTCAACGAGGTTTATATGACTTACGTTTTTGACTATTATATACTTGGACCATATTGGTATTAGCGTAACAATAAGTTAAAATGTAGTATGGCGTTTGTCATGATGCTCGACATTCATAACTGGACCATAATGAAGGTGTAACATGAATAATCAATCCCAATAAAAACAGTAAATTGTTCATAATAATTTACAATAAATATAAATGTTTTAATCAGTTCTGTTAAGAATAATAAAAACAGTGTTCAATAAAACAATAAAACATTGACCCCACTTCCACTATATATCTTAAATGAAATACATATATAAGAAATATGAGCGTGAGTGTTGTGTGTTAAGTTTGGAACGTATCATTACATAAACTGGGTTTTTTTTTCAATTAAACCAATTACAAATTTATTTATAGGAGTAACTAATTTAACTTCATATCGTTGCTGTACAGCAAAGATATATTCCACTTAGAAATATACAAGATACATCGTAAAAGAAAGTTCATTAAACATTGTGTGGATATGGATAATTTGAAATGGTAGAAATATAAATGAGTTCACCAATGTCAACGGGACATTGAAATGGGTGCAAGAAAGCAAGCTGTGTATGGTCTCTTAAAGATGACCTTACGAATTCATCGATTGGAAATCCCGTCTGGTTTCAACAATTACAACTATAACATGCGTTTACTTTCCATATAAAAAAACGATACATCATGTTTTTGTAGTACTGTAACCATTGATTGCAATGAGCGTGTGAACCGTAATTAAATGAAACACAATAAAGCATACAAGTCCATTTAAGTTTTCCTTGCGATTATTTTTTGTCGATTAAACTCTAACACAACGTTTTTAAATGTTCGTGAAATACAAGATAACAGCGGCGGCACACGACAACAGCACAATATCTGACCGCTGTATTCGGTAGTCTGAGCGTCTACTCTGTTTTATAATAAATGGTTGCCCATAGTACTGGTTGTTAAAACAACATGTTGATTATGGAAATGCCCCACAATATCGTAACATTTTGTTATGAAATGGGTCGACTTTGTTATCTTTATCAGGATCTATTCAATATATAATTATATAAAAATATTCATGGGTATATATATCTAGACCATATTTTTTCGGTTTTCCATATTGGATCTAGTACTCTGACAGCTGTTATGTATGATCTTTCAGATTCCGACATTTGGGTTTTATATCGTTATACAAAATGTTTCACATTTGAAATGGAGTTATCGTTTTGGTGGGCTCAATACGTAAGTTGTGCTAAAATTGAAAACCGTTTTTAATTCTACACACAATGGCCTCTTGATATAAACTCTGTTAAAAATATCGAAAACATGAAAGTAAACTCACAGATTTAGACTACATAAGGTTCAAGTATGGTGCTTTATTTGTAGTGATTTTATGTCTTTTACTTATATGCATTACCGACATAGTCACGCTTTAGAGTGTTGACACAAGCGGACTGGTGTACATAGAAATGCTTTTTATATAAAAAATGTCGTGCTTAATTGACCAGGTACTTATTGGTAAGGCGATTCTCCCCGTATAACAGCTTGGCATTTGACATACGAACCCACACAAACATCTAGCCTATGAACATGTTAATGTGTCTAGAGTTGGCTGTAAAGGACTTACACAAATACGACTAAAGCTCTAAATATAAATCGTCAACACCAATTAAAACATAACGAAACTAAATACTGTTTATTGACAGGCATCGCGCAGAATGCACTTGCCCGGCGTTTCCTTGTCTCATGTCAGAGTTAAGCCTGATAGTTTTCATCAAATGAATGTCAAATCGTGGGACATAATTGTTTAGAGTTACTTCACAGAAAATGCAAATTATGCTACTTTTTAAAAACATATAATTGTTTGGTCTGGCAATAATTAAACTATTAGTAATATATCAAATAATGCGTGTGTTTACACGGTTGAATATATTTTCTTGATATTTGTGAAGGACTTCAATTTTT
The DNA here is from genome assembly GCA_007657795.1 of Dreissena rostriformis. Lineage (NCBI taxonomy): Eukaryota > Metazoa > Mollusca > Bivalvia > Myida > Dreissenidae > Dreissena > Dreissena rostriformis. The sequence goes on along the minus strand of VMBQ01002906.1, from coordinate 36,007 downwards.
GCATTCCGCCAATGCCATTAGCATAATTATTAATGGATCCTTAGCCACCATAAGCATTTTCCACATTTCTTAGATTTGAACAACGAAAGCTCAGACCACAAGGGAAATACTATATTATGACGCCTTTCTTCGACGAATACCCCTTAATTAACATATACGTGGCACTTTGCTCGTAATAAGTGGGGAGGCGTAATAGGCGCTACATTAGTTGGGTGTAATTATAGTATACTTCTAAAAGTGCACATTGCTGCTTCTGTACGCTTGTCCTAGAAGCTGGTTTTGATGATGTATTACTATCGCATGGTCGTTTATAACTTTATTGAGACATATGCAAATCGTAGTTTACAATTTAATGTTTGAATCTGTCTTTAAAGTATTGTGGGGAAAAGATTCGACGACTCGACATTATCACAGGTTAATTAAACAAGGATCACGTCAGTTATATAGTTGCTAATTGCGGGCTTTGCTTATTCCAGTATGTTCTCTTCTCGATACATGGACAACTTATTTGTATGTAATAAGCATCGGCGCCGCGTTCAACACTCGGACAATATGTCAAGAGTCGAACATTGACAATGGAAAAGAGAAACCTTATATCATATTATATGGAAACATAATCTTCTAGGAGCAATAGAAAATCTGATTTACAAAATGCGTAATTCCGAAAAGATTACAATTACATATTTAGCCAGATTTACACATTGTCGATTCCCAAGTGTTTAAAATAAGTATGCTTTTACGACATTGTGGCGGCAATCGTCTAGAAATTATATTACCAAAACACGAATAGCAATTTATCCCAATAAATGGAACGCATGACTAATGTAAACATTGTCAATATACAGTATAGGTTAAAATGCTTCCGGAGCTTCATGTTATGCCTTTTTGCGCGTAGGTTATTTAACTGCTGTTCACTTTTTCGCGCAACATCGATACATATTATCGTATTGGACGCGTACAATAGATTAACGGACCGGTTAATTGATCAGCAGGAATAACGTTTACTTCTTAAAACGAGTGATCCCTTAAGTGCGCTTCCGCTTGTAGTATAGCGAATGTAATTGAAAACGTTCCTTTAATTCTGTAATCTTACCTTCAAAGACAACTACAACCACACACAATAATAATTTAAAATAAGTTTAATACATAATCATGATCAATAATGCTAACTAATAATATTAACGTAAATTGCTGCAATTCGCAAGTAGTATAAAAAAAACACTGATAATAAATGTAAATTGTTTGAACTCTAGTTTAACATTAGGAATACCATCACATGACACTCTTGCTTATAGAGAACATATACAACTCTAGATTAAATGGAAAAAAACTGTACATGTACCAAACAAAGGCACACATTACATCGATCCGGTTAAGTATTTAAACACATACAAAACTTATGCTGCAAAAGGATACCGATTCTTAAATTATACGCTTTTTTCAACGCATGTTTTGTTTTGTACTCATATTTTGTCCCTACGGCCTTGATCTCGTATATTTAGATGAGAATGATTACGACCCTGACAGTAAGTAAATATTGAATGTAGATTATAAGACACAACTCCATTATACCATAAATGGAGAGCTTATGATCTTAACATGACCAATCCTCGCATGACTTGAATTATGGTTTATGTTTCCAGCAAGAAAATATCGCACTATAACATTCACATCAGATACAGACCGCATTTAACATCAAAGGTATTTGCAAGAAAATGCACATAAGGATATGACTATAATACGTACGTATATACTCACTTATTTTAAATACACAAATTATTATTCACAATTAACTCCTGTTAAGATCGCAGTCTGACATCAATTAGCAATACTAACCAATACAGCTTCTGAATGAAATTCAAGGTGTATAAACTATTTCGGGTAAAAAAGGGTCATAAGGGAAAAACATATTATTTTCCAACAATCATGTAAAAGAGGATGTATAACATAAGGAACATATTTTAGACTCGAACACAATTTCTGCAGACCGAAAGCCGATTTTACCTTGACCTTTCACCGGTTGACCCGGAAATCAATAGACGAACAACATTCTTCGTAACCGTCCTGCAATTATGCAAATAATCATTTGGCTATCGCGCGACAACTGTGTGGTCTGCGGAAAGATCTTACGACTTTCCGACCAAATGACATTTCAACCGACCAACGGATATGTGCAAGACAATATTGACCCGTTTTTTCGACGAGTGTCATAATGAAATCCAATTAATTGTACTTAATAAATTAATGTGATCTCTCTGACAATCATGTGTTTACGGAACATTATTTTTTTCTCAGGAAGCTACAGACTTATTCGTTAACTTCAATATAAACACAAAGACGGTGAAACATTCGAGTGAACATGTCGGATTGATTTGACCTGTCAAGTCTGTCTATTTTTGACTTGGAAAATATTGGCATTTTTCAGTTAAAAATTCACAATATAAATGATCATGCTATTAAACAAAAAGGATTGAGCGTTTATCAATGTGCTATTGAGTTTCTTATTATTAAGTAATATAATTATTATAAAATGAAGGCATTTAATGAAGGCAGATCCATACATAGTATAATACTTAATGCGTCCAATTGTGTATGTGTTGGTAGTTTTATTTCTGAAAATTTAACTTATGTAGATGGCCAGATACTCGCCAGCTTTTTTACATGGACTCAACACAATTGTTTTGAAATGGTACATACAAGCAAACCTCTACACATGTATTTTACAATAACATTAATTGTTACAATCCTAAAGAATGTAACATCATTGCCAAACAGTCAGCAAACTGATTAAATGAAAATTGTCCCGTACACTTCTATGTTAACTTAACTCGGCGATGACATTTCATGGCGTGGTTTGAGTGCGTATGCGCCATTAAAACGCTTAGCGATTTCCTAAGGATAAAATGAGGCTTTTTTATTACTTTTGATTTGATAGCTCAATAATAAAATATTTTTATTGAGGTAAAGCATGTGGATAACTTTTAAGGCATGTGTCCACATATAAAATCGTACATTTACAAATAACAACATCAATTGGCTGTAAAGAAACGTTTAGGCAGAGCTAACGAAACCTTATATTTATAAATCCAGCATTACATTATAACAATATTCTTCATCGAGTCATATCCCCAGGCCGACGGGATTAAACCAGACATTGAACATGCTGTTCTAATGTTTGAGTGAGTAATTTGTTTAATTTGGTAACTTAAAATTATTCGTATTGGTTTCTTATTGTGTAATCTGGTAAAATATAAAATAAACGAATATCAATAGTATTTATAGTTAATAAGCTATAATCTGACAATGTTATAATGTAACGAACGGTTCCTTTGGGCGTACGATTTGCAAGGAGAATACTTGTTTGTAATTTTAATATAATTGTAAAAGAATAACAATTAATGATCATAATGGTAATGTTTATTCTCCGTTCAATTTAAAAAGTACGATTTTTGCAGAAAACATGTAAACATATGAATTTATTTAAAACAATATTATATAAAGTTAAGTATATATCACATCAAGAGTCCTCTTCGAAGATTCCAAAGAGGCTGTTGGGATTTAACATTAAACATCATAACAATTCAGCAATCAAACTGTACTTAGTTTGGAATGAGTTTTAAAGCTACGTGCTTGAATCGAGAATTGTACAAAATACCGATTACAGTTTTTGCTGATGGATTGAGTCAAACTGCCGCCACTGATTCTTAAACGTTTGTTTCATTTGCAAACTTGAAGATTGCCTATGTTTAAATCGCGTTAAGTCTTGAACGGTAGTCGTTTTTGATTGTTCGTTTTGCAAATCAGATTATTTCTGCGAGAATAATACTTCTTTTTCAAGTCTATACATAATAAAGATTACTCTTTCTGTACCTATTTTTTCTTTGGTGACATATTGGCCCACTGCGAACGTAACGCCGAGGCTAATTGGATACACAATAAAAGTCATGGGAAATACAATCAATCGAATCAAAATATGCAAATACCGGAATTAGCAATTATATTCGCATGTATGGTTTGTTTGGTAATATAGCTGTTAATGTGTAATATATTGGTACTACTAATCCTTTTATTTTGACTTATGAAGAATATAAATAATTTGAATCGAATTTGATATCATTTGTGTTGAATTCTACATACTTGTATATAACATTAAGTCGTTATCAATCACATATGTGATACGTTTTTGGCTATTATATTTATAGACGTTAAATTTCGGGTTATCTAAGCAATTAACATAAATGATTTTGGGTGTATATTGCTCGACTTTGCATTATGATTAAATATTTTATATTGTCCAATTTATAAGTGAATTAAAGTTTCACACACAAAATTATTCTTTGATATACTTGTTTGATTTCATGTAGTGGGGTTCTGGTCGCCTGGTTGTCTGTTTGAATGTCGTTTACTTTGATCAATGCATCTCTTTGAAACCATATTGTACATCAAAGACCAAACTAGATCTTTTAAGACGACACGCAGTTAACAAGTTATATATATATATATGAATGTGCATAATTGATTTGATATGCTCATTTGTCAATGTTCGTTCTATAGAACATAATGAAGACACAGGTATATCTCGGTCCGTTTAAGTGCAATACATTAACCACTTACGTCAATTTTAAGCACTCTCGTTGGTAAGTATTTTCTGCTTAAACTTATGCTTATAGTGCAGGTATTTTAGACCACTAAAAGTCGGTATTTGAATTTCTATACACAAATACTATGAATATCTAACACAAACTAAAATATTATTTGATGCGTGTTTGATGTTATTTTGTGTTATTTCTAAACGGTATAAATATTTTAAAATATATAACAAAGAAATAAGTTGTATGTGGAGATAAAACCATATATAAACATCTTTCACCTTAACAAATGTAATTACAAGATAAAATACGAAACAAATTGCAATATTGAATTTTATATTCGGATGGATGCATTTTAACAAAATATCAACACTTCGAACTTGTACTTATGTTCTCTCTTCATTATTTTGATAACCTTAAACAAAATTAACATTGAATAATCAAAGTTATATGATTGATATAATACGCACCAACATTATACTGATTGCTCATTATCTCTTTCAGAACAGTCATCGCACAATACCTAAGCGATTAATTTGTTCGCTTATTGAATGAATAACATGCATTCTTTAGGAAAACTTTAACCTATGCACGATACTAAAAAAAGCAATTATTATCTAGTATAGCGGTTTATAACGATCTTTATGTAAGTGCATAGGCATTTGAGCATTCAGTGATATAGCACAATTACCATATAACGATCTTTATGTAAGTGCATACGCATTTGAGCATTCAGTGATATAGCACAATTACCATATAACGATCTCTATGTAAGTGCATAGGCTTTTGAGCATTCAGTGATATCGCACAATTACCATGTAACGATCTTTATGTAAGTGCATAGGCTTTTGAGCATTCAGTGATATAGCACAATTACCATTTAAATACGCCATAGGGCTTCGAGTCGTTTTGTGATATCGGCACATCTAGGCATACCATGTTACAAAACTGTCTTGCAGTATCTTACGGTTGATGTAACGGTCATTTATCACCACAGGGAGGAACCTGCCTCGCTGATAATGTGTTTGATAATATGTTAAAGATAGTGTATTTAAGCATAAATAGTGCTCGTTGGTTTTAATTACAGTCTTAAAATTTCAAACAAACATCAACACATTGTCAGCAGAGTCATAAAATACGATATTGTTCTAAAAAGCTTACGCTATTGAAAAAACAAAAAAACGTTTCGATATAAACAACAAACTATTATTATAGTTAAGTGAATGTTTAGCTGCAATAATGGTCTTCCTTGTATTTGGTAATGATTTTTTTTTATATATTTAAGTTGACATTAAGCGTAAGTTCTTAGAATTGTTTAAGTCATTTGTTGACTTAAAACAATAACTAACAGTAGTTATAACAATTTTCAAATACATTACTTGTATTATGACATATTCCGTGATTTATATAAGAGCAAAATGGACGCAGTTTCTAATTTTAAGACATTCATTGATTTCTTCTGATAATGATGAACGAAAAATATTAACTGGAAGTATGTCAAAATTAATGGTGTAAAATCGTAAATTATCCGTTTCAACATCCTGTATTTAGACGAGCTTTTCTTGTGAACGGATGTATGCGTTTCAAAAGGTACAGTGTTTATAAATAGTGACAATTTACTTTAACATAAATACAACATTAAGTCGGTATATGTGTTATTTAACTTTATATTATCATCTTAAAATACATTGTGTTGTGAATAAACAGGTACGACTACGTACATATATGAACTTTTTAGTTAATATGTTTTCGAAAATATAGTTGAAATCAAGATTTCTCGAGCTAAATGAAAATTCAGTGTCATGTAGAGACGCCTATTTTTTGATTCAGCAGAATGCAGCACACATGACACTAAACACGTCTGTACCAGTTTTTTTTCTGGAAGTTAAACATATGGCATACTTTCTATAGCAACGTTATTCAGGTCCTTATCGAAAGCTACTTTTTCCTGACAAACAAGTATACAACTAAGACGGTGTAACATTCGAATTATGTATATATATATATATATCAACATCATTGGTAAATACGTTTCGACAATATCTTAAAAATCAAGATGTACCGAAATAAGAGAAAACCCATTGTAATTAAGGATGAATATATATGCGACCTCACAAACAATGCTGACCTTAATTTTGCAAGATATATTGCATAAACACATATTATGAACATATGTAAATTATATATCAATATCGATCTAAATACAATAAAGCAAAGAAGTAATGTTATTTTATTGCAAAAACACAATTATTACAAATTAACAACTTTAGGCAATAGTTATAAACCTCATTATATTGATACGCTAACAGAATACCACAAACTATAAGTTAAATAATACGTTTACCTTATCTTATAATAAGACGGATAAACATATATTCGTATATAATAGCGTATTCACACAACACAATGTATTCCATTCGTGTGCACCATTTTGAGGAAACCGATATTCACATGTATGTTCTTGTAATTTAAAGAAACCTCGTATTAAATCTGCTACTAAACAAGTGTACTAAGGTCACTCCGTAAATGTACGCACAACAGAGTTGTATTATATTGTGCAAGAATAATGGAATTGTTAGCCACGCATTTTAAAAGCATCAGCAATATCTTAAGTACACAGTTCTCTGATTACAGTTAATTTAACTGGTAGTTAGCGCTATCGAAATACATTCTTACATGTGTACATGATACAATTAACTTACTTTACATTTGTGAATAACAAACACCCGCTAGTAAATATTCAGAAATACAAGATAACATGCGGGTACTGTCTTGCAGAATAATCCTCGAAAATACTATTGCAATGTGCAGTATTTGTTTAGTATATATATATATATATATATATGTGTATTTTTTCTGAATGCACGTTTTATTAACAATTATTGCAGAGCTTTACGAGAACTACCTCAGTTATTGCCTCATTGATCCTTTTATAGTTTCTACTGCCGGTTCTTTAAGTGCATTCGTTAGTTATGCCCGTTACACCGTCAATAAACCGTGAGCATGCATATTTATGTAAACGTCTAATTGAGATATTTACTTTTCGTTTATTATAAACCATGACCAGAATTTATGTTCAATGAAGCGTTTGTTTTATCGATCGATTTCTTCTAAATATTATTATAGCTGTCGCTTTATGTATACGTGATTTTGCCTGTTGATCATATGAACATTATTAATTAATGGTTCAATACGCTTTTGCATTGATCTGATATATTTGGAAAACGTTGAACTTAAATCGACAGTAATTCATTGTATGAATAGCGCTAAGAGTAAGTTTATGAAAGTGGATGTCATGGAATGCGATGCGTATTTTTGAATTATTATTTTAAACATTTTGTACTTAAAAGATTTTTCTCTTTTTATAACTTAACGGTAATGCTATCATCAATTGTCGTCATAAAACTCTAACTTCTTAAAGAAAAAGTTTGTTATCAGATGATAAACAAAGGCTGAACAATTCGGATTGACAAACATCAGTATTGTAAAATCTAACCATATTGTTCGTCTTAGTATACGCAAAGGGGGTTTGTTTATTCCGTGACTAAAACCGTTATAGTCTCTCTTTCTGCAGTTGAACAATCATATTTTTACTTCTACTATAGTGAATGCAATAACGTCAGCTTAGTGGGTATATACTATATTGTGTTTAAGGCAATTTACAATCAAATTTGACTTGACATAAACCAATACAGAGCATTTACGTAGAAATTTTTCTACGACGAAAATCCAATGCACATGCACCGCCTGTTATATTCTGTGAATTCGTGCATTACGAGAACCATTCTAATTGGCATCGTCTTGATTTATTATGTGGTAGTATACTCTTCATTATATCGTTATACATTTATGGTGATGACAATACAGTGTTTAGAGTTTCTGTAAACATTGGAGCAGCGTTATACGAACTTTAAGCTGCTGTATTGCGTGTTGGCACTGTTTAGATGTTGTCACATACATGCTCATATCTGAGCTTAATTTCTAGACACTTCAAAGTGTCAATAATACAGACATTAAAATACAAGACAACTATATAAGCATCTCCACAAGAGACATCACACCAACAATCGACTTATACAATTCATACAGCAAGTACAAAATAAATGTTAAATTTGATACAAACGGGTACAAATCGAGTATCATAACTCTCTCTCTCTCTCTCTCTCTATTTTAAGAGAATGTCTACATCAATCATGTTCAATTTATAATCCCATAAAACGCTGAGTAATCATGAAATATCACATTGCATACAAAGTCTAGCATACATATAAACGCACCGTCTGTTCAGGAGTTCAGCTGTCCGCTTTAAAATAACGTAAGCTTCGTGGGCTTGTCAATGGACATGGAAGCTCCTGACCAGACTTCACGGATGCCGAATATAGAATGTTCGCATGACGCGGTTCATATATTTAAATAATATTTGTCTCGCAAAAATCTCCAGTAAGCATGATGATTTGTCCTGCCAGTCGGCCTAATGTCCCGAGGGCAATTATTCTATATTGTATCCAATTATATGATAACGGTTAACATATTGGCATACACCGAAGGAACGACATTTGGATGTGGAATGCACATTAATTAGTGTTGGGGAACGTCCCGTACGTTTACAATGATGGAAATATATGGTTCTTAAATTGGTACTTTTACAACATTTCATGGCTTGAAATACATATCGTGTTTAAATATTATTTACGTGATCCATAAGCCCATGTTCGAACATCAGTGATAGAGCATAAGTACCTTTCAAGTACGCCTTAGGGTTTGGAACCGTGTTGTGAAATTGGCACATCAAGGTTTACCACATTACTGTACCTTCTTACGATGTCTTACGATGTGGAGCTAACGGTCAGTAATAACCACAGGGATGAACCCGATTCATTGACAATTGGCTTTAAAATATGTTCAGAGGGTGTATTGAAAGTACTGGAAAGCCACGCTTGTTAGAAGCATCACTTATCACTTAAGAACATACTTCTCTAATTACGTGTAATTGAACTAGAAGTTAATGATTTGCACACAAATTCTGACTGGTGTAAATGATACACTTAACCTGTTTTACAAGTTGTGAATAACGAACACCCGCTATGCCAAATAATCCTCGAAAAGTCTCCGTCATAGTGCAGAATTTGTTTGTGGATCAGTGTATTCCATACATGTGCACGTTTTATCAACGATAACTGTCAAACTTTACGAAAACTACCTATTGTAATTTTATCCCGAACAATATGCATCATTGATCCTTCTACAGTTTCTTTAGTAATGTCCGTTGTACCATATATCAATTAAATACATGCTTATTATTGCAAACCTCAAAATAATTATTCGCTGTAAGTTTGTTGTACATTTTGTTCAGAATGCATATTGAACGATATGCTTCTTTTTGTTTCTGTCACTTTTTTCTGAAAAATATTGTTGCTGTGTATAAACGTATAGAAAATATGCATATATTATAAAGTCATATTTCAGAAATACATAGCATCTGAAAGCTTATATATATAAATATATATATATATATATATGTTCATCGTACACATGTCGCTAAGTGTAGGTTTTTAGTGTATGCCATTTAAGGTAATGTGTACTTAATTTAATACTTATATTAATTTAATATTTACAAAAACGCCTTTTGTCTTTTAAAAACTTAACCTTAATACTAGTAGCCACTGTAATAATATTTTACATCCAAAATCTAAAACAAGTGAGGTAGTAAACTACGGCGTTATAATTCGGTGTTAAATGTAACACAAACTGTAATGCATTTCTATATATCCGGTAAAACATATTTCCCAATTTAAATCATTCATATGTAAATATCTTCGAATTGCTTGCTTTTCCACTTTAGCATAAACACCGTTTAATCACATATTTAGTGACAGTGTATACATTCTATGCATGTATGGGCCCCGGGTGGGTAACGCAATAATTTCAAAGCCCGAAACATAACACGTGTATATACCAGTTTAAAATACATGTTTTTTGTATAAAAGGGAACAGAAAACTTAAATAAATTTGCACTAATACATTATGTATTTTGAAACTTGAAGCTAACCGTACATGTTATATATAAAAATGGACAAGTGTTATGCCGTTTTGCATCCATTTACGCCGACTTTCTATTGAGAATCACCACATTTGACGTATTCGTTCACTTGTATCGTGTTATATTATCTGTATCCTAGGTAAAGCTAAATGTCTAATATTTCGAATGTAAGGTGTTTTTGTAAATGTAAAATTTGTGCTACATGAATTAAATTCATTCTATATATTAACCATATGAGCAATGTCGTGCAAATGTTGGTTTAATGCCATATGCAGCCAGAGTAGCTCTAGACCAGGCTGCACAATCGCAGTCTGGACATAGTAGCTCCTGATATAGGGCGTTGATTCCGCATATAGCATTTTCGCATGACGCAGGTCATATATTTAAATATTTGTCTTGAAAAAATCTCCAGTAAGCATGATGATAAGTCGTGCCAGTCGGCCTTATGTCACAAGGACATCTATTTTAGATTGTATTGAATTATATGATAACATTTAACATATTGACATACACCGAAGGAAATACATATGGAAGCGTAATGCAGATTAATTAGCGTCGGGGAACTTTACCACACGTGTATGTACACTGGTGCAACTAAAAGGTAATAAGATTGGTAATTGTAAACAACATTTCATCGCTTGATATACATATAGCGTTTCAATATTATGTATGTAATCCATAAGCTAACTTTACACGCCTCCATAATTTACGTGTCACTGCGTCAAAATGATTCATATATGGGAAAACTGAAAATCCAGTAACATTATCAGGAGATAAACAAAAACAACTTAGCAAACTAAAATAAGAGTGTATCAGTTGTTATGCCATGTGCAAGAAAACACTCATAATGAACATTTATTTAATTTGAAAAGTTCATATATTCAAAAACGTTGGTGTGTGCGTTAAACATTATGTTCGGACGCACCAGCATTCCCTCCAATGCAGCCATTACCCGCATCGGACTTGTAAGTTCGGTTATGGAGGTAGTATAAAGGTGCATGACACGCCCCTGTTATCAACCCTGGGACTAACTGTTCTCAAGCGAAGTACCCAAAATACCACTCGGCTTATAAAATTACGCAATAATTTTGATTTATATCAAGCTGCGAACGGCAATTGCTCAACCAGTAGCAAAAAACTTATTACGATAACATATCATTTTTTCATCATCGTTAACTAAACGCAGGAGACAGGTTTGTATTTGTAAACGATGTCTATGTACACTCCTACAACATTTGGTTCTAATAATACGATTGTAATACAATGTGACATGGAATAACCTCAATAATACGATCTGCATCCCCAATTAATTCCTAATCAAAAGATCCTGCGTTTGATTCAAGACAAGATAGGACTGTGTTCTGATTGCGATTGGCACAATATGATATGACGAACACGAACCAATATGCCAAATGTGCGCATTTCTGTTAAGTTTCATGCTAACATATTAGTAAATTGGCAATTCTACAAATTGGTCTGATGGATCCTGAAAACGTAACTGCACTCTACATAAATAAAACATAACTTAAAGAGCACATTAATAAATAGACACTATTGCTTATTTTTTATTGTTTTCATATTATATACTTTTGGTTTACTTTTGTAAGTAAGTATATTGTAATTGCAAAACAATACTATATGAACAATGTATCATATGTAAAGTTGTAAATACCGTATATAACATATAAATAGGTTTATAAAGCAATATCTTCTTGGATTTGGTTCTTGTATTATTACACTATATATGCATTTAAGAACCTCACGGAGGCATGTTTAAAATGCTTAAAAGCTAACCCCCATGTCCCGTTTCGTTGGCTGTTTTACGCGTTAGTGTTAAACATGCATGTATCAGCTCTAAAATCGATACACGTTATGTGTCAGCAGCGGACAACAAGCGCGGAGATAATTTCGTATTTCGTATCAAATGAAAGACAACATAACATGCACAATACTTTAACGTTTACGGGACAAACAGCGCGGGAAATACAGACAATTCTTATGTTAACCATATGTACTCTTAATGTAGGAATTATAATAGAGAATTATCGATTTGTTTGCTTTATAAATTTCGTATTTATTAAATGTTCTCTTTATACATAATCGTGACATCTACCATTCTTGTGGGCAAGTTACGTTCAACTATTGTGCAAACATACTTACCCAAGACTCTAAGCCGATAGTTAACAATCATACCGAAGCCGCCGTATGACGCCATAACGCTGCCGTCTTGGGTAGATTTGGTATACATCTCATAAGACTCCACCTGAGCAAACATCATAACAGGCAGATTGTCAGTTTCGTTTCTGTCTGGCGATTGATTAATGGGCTTGTCGCGATCAGGACAAGACGCAATTGGTATTACGAGAAGAATAATGTTGTATTTTCATGTTTGCCTTGCGTACAATTCCACAAAAAAAAACAACAAGAAACCACATGCAAATAAACGCGTGTGTTTATTAAATGATTTAAATGACACTATACTTTTGAGAACATCCCCAAACTGAAAAAACGAAACTGACTTTTTTCATAACGCGTGTACAATTAATGCACGTTTGTTTAAACATATATCATATGCCAGTTTACTTATTTAAAGGTCTTAAAACGTACACCTATGTATAAAGCGCTCAATTCGAAAATGGAGGATAAAAACTGTGATATTAATACTCATTTCTTGCGACACAAATGTAAAGAATCGGAAACAAAACACCAATAATGTAAGCACCAATTTATTTTACAGTACAACACACCATCAAAGTGTTCATGTTTTCTTTAAGGCAGTACTCTTCAACAATTATAAAACCTATTCCAATAACTTTAAATAACATGTACGTTATAATATTAAACAAACCGTATCGCTTCTTCTAGTAACCAAAGAAGTATGTTTATATTTTACAAAAACGATATACAAGCTAATTAAATAAATGGGAATAAACTTTATGAATAGTTTTTTTACAAATAAAACAGATTACAATATATCAAGATGAGCAAAAAGTTGAAATGTGCATAAAACAGATCTTACCTCGGGGGTGTATACACATATGTTCTTGTGTATGTTACATATAATTGTAATGTCGTTTTAACGAGGCCTATATTAACGCCCAAAACGTCGGTTGAACGAAAATAAATTTAATGAAATGCAACAAGTTACTCAGTAAATTATTGTATTGACGTGAGCAGTAAATGCCTAAACAAAGGAACGTGTATGGATTCCATAAGAGTCTCTTGTTTCATATTGATGTCGTGATATGCAAATTATCATACGATACAGACACAGAACGCTTGGATCAATACAGTTACATGTTCACGCAATAGGTCATTAACTCCAATAGACTTCTCCACCAAGTGGCAAATACAATATACAATCTTATATTGCATCCCATCGTGAGACAAACAACAACAAGGTAATAATGCCATAAATTGGAACGGACACATATAGACGACATTTATGTGAGATAAATAGCAATGCCTTACCTGAGGGTTCACTGCGTTTACATCAGTAAAGAGTTTGTTCTTAGTTGTCTATTATAGGTGCAGTAATCATAAATTAACTTGATTTAAAAGTGCAACTAACACAAAACCAAATACAATACTACTTAATGTGCCGAATTATAGTTTAATGTATACATTCTTTACAACGCAATATACAATAATTATACACAAACTATTTGAAGTTGCATCATAAGGAAACACAATCATGCACAAGAGATACATGTGCTTGCAAAGTAGACAGCTCAAGATTGCTCAATTCTCATGCAAAATAGATAAGCACCCATTGAAGGCGTCAACATTAACATTAATGTTAATCCCACTAACCTGTACACTTGTACGTAAATACAATTTCCTGTTATGATGAACCTCAATCAACTCGATATAAAACGTACGGCTCAAATGCGTAAATTCCAAAAATTCAGGGAATGCAACCTCTTGACAAAATAGTAAGAGGCGTTTTGTTTATGTCAGTAAGTTACATTTAAAAATAAACATAAGCATTTGGGTTAAGGGACTATATAACTATTGGAATTTGAATATGTTATGCAACGATTTCTTCCATCGTTAATCGATAGAAGTTTGACTGTTAATTGCATATATGTTTTCACTAGAACAAATACATGTATGATATATGACCTGTTGAACATTCGTTTACCCATTTTTTAGACTTCTCAGAATTGAATCAGATTTGAGAAGCAAGTTAATGGATAACTCTTGAACACTTGATAAACTCTTTACTTACCTTTTCTTTTTTATGTTTACTGTATACACGTTGGTCAACAATATTTAATTTGTAACATTTTCTTATAACAGTTGGACGACCATCATTCTTTCAACATTCCCAACTTAACTCAAATCTTACCAATGATAATTATTGTAACACTCAAATAGTGCTTACTTACTCAATATTCTATTAATTAAGGAATTTCTCCATAGCCAATTTGCCTTGATGACTATAAAAGGGTACAGCCATATATATGTACTTCAGCTTGGGGTCTCAGTGGATCTGTGACTCAGAAACGTGCAAACTCAGGAGGAACTTACACTTCTTGCACGCTATGTGAAGTTTTTGTATTACACAATATATATATATATATATATGCGTGTAATTTCCCTATAGTTTACAAGTTCACGTTAAATACATTATCATAAGCAAATACCAGTAGATAGTTCAATACTGGTTAAGTACATGAACCATTTTATCCGACTAGGGTTATAACACATATTTGAATGAAGCATTATCATCGCAATTGCACTTGTTGTTAGTTAGTAGAAAGTATCGTCACTTAGTGTTATTGATGGGTAACCTGTTCCTATTCAATCAATTTGAAGTGTAATATAAGTATGCATCTTCAGCTTTCACAGCAGTCAATTCAAAACGGCATGTATTCAAACAAGTGTTACTCAATTGTTCTGACACTTTCTGAAACTTTTAACAAGGTTAATAAAGCTTACAATTTCTAATAAATATATCGGGATTTAAACATATTGGAATTAGCGTTAAAATAAATAAGTTATTAGAGGTTGTTTGTCATGAAACTCGACATTCATTATTGAACCTAAATGGATCTTAACAAGTTATTGTCAATGGACTGTTGTGTAATTAAACCAATGTTAACTTCATTTTATCTGACCCCACCGAACAATATACCAGTCACATCGTTTAAGAAAGGTTATTCAAAATAGTGTGGTGTGAATATTTCGAAAGGGTAGACATCTAATTTAGCTCACCCATATCGACTGTATATTGTTGACCCTGGGTGCAAGAAAGCAAGCTTTATATCGTCTTTTAAAGATGACATTACGAGTAAATCAATTGACAACCCCCGTCTGTCAACCATTAAATACGTTAACTGAACAAATAAAAGCACCACGACGTCATATTTGTGTAGCTCTTTTACCATTCATAGAATGAATTTAATCGTTCATGTACGCTCATGTCGTAAGTTGTGATAATCATAAAACACTTGAATTCTCTACCAAATAGTATCTGGAAATAAACTCTGGTAAAAGTATTGAAAACATGAAAACCCGCTCACATTATGACATAAGGTTAAAACATGGTGCTTAATTGAGGGGGGAGGTGATATAATGTCTTAGCGTAATATGTTTGGATTAGAGTATTGACACAGGTGGACTGGGTTTCTTTGAAATGCAATTAAAATCAATATTTGATATCATGTTCAATTTGCCAGGTACTTATTGTATAGTCCTTTCTCACCCAAAAAACGATTCCAACAGGGCAGTTGGCTTACATGTATGAGGCCTATGTAATGGTCCATTTGCCTAGAGATAAATGATGTACTATGAGAGGTCTGCATCATTTTCTCGTACTCGTTCATGAGGAGCAAGAGGTTTACCTACGACGATGCTAGACCCTGTCCGAACCGCGTGACCCACCTGGAGTCGCCGACGAACTTGACTATGTTCTCCTTGACCCAGTATAGCAATACATTAATGTAAAATAACTTGGCGCGTTTTTGTCGCCTGTCAGAAGAAAGCCTTCGAGAAAGAGTGAAATACAAAAAAGTGAAACGTCAATTGCACCAGCAGGAGACACATATTATTTTCGCACGTGGTCCTATATTCATGCTAATGAACCAATTGCCAAACGGAGTGACGAAAGAGGAATACACTTTACGGGACTTGACCTCAAGTTGATAGTCGAAGAATCGTTTATAATAAATGGTATGGTTTCCTATATGCGTTTTCATTTTGTGCACATGCATCGCCAATACAATAGTACTATAATATGGTATAAGAGAGATACAATTGTATCAGTCTTATTCAGTGAAAAAAATAATACATGCTTAATAAAATATCAGATCTTTAATACTTAAATATGTAAGGGTGAATGTTAAATAATTGTTGGTGACTATTAGACGTTTTGTTTGTCGCGAGCATAACAACTTCATGAGTACGCCTCCATTTAATACTGAGCACAAGATAATTTATTTCGTTTCCATAATGACGTTCTAGCAGTGTTAATATTCGGCATACCAAGTTAATCGAATTAAATAAGTTATTATAACTATTGCATTTTGTTTGTAAACGGCACACACCTATGCTATAATGTTTTTCGTGGTTGATATTAATCCCTTTAAACAATATTTAAAACAAATGTCGTTCAATAGAACGTACTCAGAAATACAGTAAGTGTCATTATAAGTACAACGTCTTATATATATTATTACTCCTTGCAAGGAAACAAATTTCTTTTCTCCAGAAAATACATTTTATACAAGGAAATCATATAGACATAATAGTTTACAATGGACTACCATAAGTGTTTAACAAACTACACGTCCACAACGACAGTATTGCGTTTATCCAGAAAAAAAATTCTCTTATTAAATTTCTCTTATTTAATCAAAATTCAATTTTTATATAAATCATGGAATATCAAACTTCACATTATAATCAAAGTTGTATTTTCTACATAGTACTAGTATTCCTTAACATTACCGTGCTTCTGATGTATACATTCGAATGCATATTTTACTGTTATATACAGGTAAACAGCTGAAATACATAAAACATGTTGACTCAATTAGCATAACCTTATTTGTATTGGTACACTCTCAATAAAACAATCTATTCTAATATCATGCCCAAAACCCGTTCATGGAAATTAAAGAACAACAAAGTATTATGTCCATGCATGTGAATACATTAAAATAGGGGATGTAGTCATTTTGTTTACAGGAGAACAATTTGCATGAATTGTAAAACGCAATTAATCAAATCAGACACATTCGTATTGTACAATAAGGTACGTTATAGCGCTGGGCAATGAGCACGCTCATGTTAATGAAGTACTGGTAAATTTAGTATACAACCTAAAATACATATCCAGCAATAGTTCGTCAATATTACTTATTGAAAATACCCCACTAAACCTCTTTCGCTCGAACAGGAACGACATTTGAATACGTTAGCTTCGGTTTTCTATATAAGAATCAGTAATGAAGTCTGCTAAGTATATGTATAGAATTCCATAAAATACCTGAACTACTGGATGCCCACAGTGTGGTTGACACTCAGGAAACCATGTTATGTAGATTAGTCTATAGTTTATAATATAATGACGCTAAATTATGCAAAGTATAAAACATTTTTACTTATTTCATCGTTTACAACTTATGTCATAGATAAATGTCGTCGCATAGTACACTATATCATGTTTATATTCAAGTTCTAAACTATTTAAAAACGGACAATTATTTTAGATAACAATATTGTCTCAATCAATCATGCATTAATACATTTTTGTTCAAAGACTAACATTAATCACGGTATGCCATCAAAATAAGTTATATTTGAGATCACGTCTACAATACCAACCCTGTTTCATATGTATAAGGCATGCTTATTTTTCTTGAAATGGTATATAACATAACGTGAAACTTCCGATGTACCAGCAGAAAAACATCCGTATTTTACAATGCGGTCCATTATTTATCCCGAGTAGACTCATAGTTGAACACACCATAAATGCACTAGACAAGGCAAACACGCACATTACTAACGCACACACCGCCTTTGAAGCTCACTGCAAAAACACTTGGGGAGGGTTGAATCGGTTTTAATGCGCTCCAAACCTCACACTTGACCCATACTTATTAATTAAAACATTTGACACGTGTATATAAACACTAACATCAGACGATCACGATTCAAAGTAAATAGCAATACAAGATAAATCATTTCAATTTAATTTATATTTAACTACTCAATGGCCATACCAGAACCGTAACTGAATGAGGCTCTAAATTCAAGTTAATGATCACCATACCTGCGTGTGTTTACCCAATTGAACATATTGTCAAGAAATGTGTGGCGTACTTCACACATATTTCATTGAGCTGTATTGACTGACCGATAGTCCAATGCTTCGGTTGTCGTTAGCAATTACGTACAACTGAAAGCCTCCATTAACCGATTTCCCAAAATGGCTCAAGGCCACAAGGCGTCTTTGATGATAAGATTCTGTCTCACATAATGCTTAAATGTCCTACCGTTATATAAAGATCGTTTTGAGTAACCAAAAGTGTTCATATTTTATTGACTCTCATAGTTGAGCGATATCATACACGCAATACGTTATACTAATTTCACATGCACACATAACATAGTTGGTTGTTATTTCACGTATGTGATTGCCTTAAAGTGTGAATGAGGACTATATACTACAGATAGTTTAGTGGTGTTGATGATTTATCTTAATATACCAAAGCGAAATAGACGTTCATTATTTCCTTATTATATGTACTTGCGTTATGTCTGTGTATTATTTATTGTCCTTGAATTGGTTTTATTAGTGTGATGTTTTCGTTCGCATAACAAAGCTATTAACTCCCACTTACACATAATACCATATGTTTTACATTTGATTGCAAGAGTCAAGTTTTCCATTCCACCAAAGATATGCCATTATCATAATTATTCATGGATTATTTACCGCCATTCACATTTTCATCATTACTCATAATTTGACAACGAACGGGAATATTATGTTACGACGCCTTCCTTTGAAGCCTTGCCCAGTATGTTTCTTAAAGCTTGTCGTGATGTAATTGCTGCTAATTGTATAATCTGATATATGTTTAAACTTCATATTGTGAAAGCCTCTCCCCTAAGAAATGGAAGTAGTAACACAATAAATAGTCATATATATATATATGTAATTTGGTTTGCAAGACTGTGTTCATGTGTTATTTGAACGTTGATGTCATTGCTGCTGATTGTATATATCTGATATATGTTTAAACTACATATTGTGAAAGCATCTCCCCTAAGAAATAGAGGTATTAGCATAATACATAGTCATATATATGTAATTTGATTTGTAAAACTGTTTTCATGTGAACGCATTCGTTCCGTATTAGCTTAAGAACAGTTTGGTCACGCCTCATAATGACACGCTGTTAAATTATGTCACTGAATAACATATGATTTAAGTTCGATTGAACATCGAATGATGCATTTAAAGTTAGATCCTTTGTTTCCTGACCCAAAGATGAACATTTTGTCTTATGTATATAAACATATTATATTACAATCCTGGACACAATGCATGTTCTAAATCGCGAATCTAAGCATATAAACAAAAGAAACACGACCTAAAATACCATTCCTATGGTGTGACAAAAATAAGAAATGTGTTTTAGTAGGTTTAAATGTGATAAGTCAATTCAAGCACAACCCAGAAAGTAGGATATGATAACTCACTTTAAAACTCTTGTTTCTCAAAAACGGAATTATAAAAGAAATTCTATGGTAATTTACCCATTAACATACATTTTTCTGCTAAAGTGAATGCTTTTATTCCTTAGCCTGTCACTCATACTCAAATCAAGAAAACGTGGTTTCAATGTATATATACAAATTCCTCTTCGTAATTTTTATGTATAAATCCTTATTCAAACGGTACACACTATTTTCGAACGACATGAACACAAATTAATTATTGTATCAGTGAATCATATACTGGCAAAGTGTGATGTACATGCGTGCCATGTCATACATTTTATGAAAATCATACGTCATTTTAGCATTGGTTGTCGATGCTCTGATTGAATTCAGTGATATTAATTGACACGTTCATCTGGTGAATTAGATTTCCATCTATACAGAGATGATATATATATAGATACGGCTCCCATGTGATCCATCACAAATCTGATATATTTTCCCCATTATCTCTTTCCCACACAAATTAACCCTTTAGGGCGATTTATTCTATTAACGCTGTTCCCAAAATGCGCATTATGTTTATACATGTTTAAAAATTTACTTAAAAAATAATAAATATACTTGTATCATTACCATGACATGTGGTTCAGCAAAGAAATCAAGACATGATGTTATTTGTCAATAGTGTCACACTCATTTGTAAACAGGACATGGGTGAAATCAAATACGAATGCTGATGTTTGTCCAAAACAATAATCATGTCAATGATACCAACATGCTTTAACAAAATAATAGACAATTGTGAATGAATACTTAACACAACACGTCTTCACCGCGTGCACACTATATATAATATATGTTTATGTTTATATTAACTTAAAAAGAAACAGATCAAAATGCACAGAAACACAAGGTACACAACTTTCTACAATATGTTCAATGACTTGCATTGTAGTTATAATAATTTATACGCTCAAATTGATTGACCAGTATCACAATACCATCATTATCGTATTGAGAGGCGGGTTCGGAACCAGAAATAAGTATAATATTGTCATCTGAATAATAATTGAGATAAGTACAAGTA
>VMBQ01002906.1:0-10397 GCA_007657795.1 Dreissena rostriformis | reverse complement strand
TCTGATAACATTATGATCGTCTTCATTCAAATGACAATAGGGGGCGTATACGTGCCTCTTTAAAAAGAAAATAATCTCCCATGGATAATACATGTACACCATGAATAGTTTTCGGCGTAGCTGTCTTACTTGGCTTTTGAACTATTTTAATTGTTATAATACTAATATACATCGGAAAATTTAAATGCCAATGGAATTGCGAAACGTATAATGTTTAAGGAAATGTAAACTTAAAACAATAACTCTTTGGAGATTAAAGTTTACGTAGTGTGTAATATAATCAGTACAACTAAAGTCCACTATATATTAGTGTCATGTTTGAAATATACATATGCATAAACGGACTGAGATATTGGTATAAAATTCAGAAGAAGAAATTAGAATTCCGTTTCTCATACTTTGAAATCCGTTTTAGAATCAATTGGCTGGAAAAAGAACTATTCACTTGTGTGCATGGTGAATGTCCGTAACGTTCCGAGCGTTTTTAAATGTAATATTGTTTTCAACAATACTTTTTTGTATTGTATGTTTTGTGGTAAGGAGGTTTATAATTAATGAAATATTGCAAGGCTGTGGTGTTCGAGTAGCCCACTATCGATCACAATCGATAATTATTTTTTTTAATGAAGTGCACAATAATATCAAGAACTGAGAAGTTCAAACATTAATTATGTTGTAAATATTATAAATAAAGATATTGCATCATTGGGATATAAATCTATAAACTCTCCCCTAAACAATGTCGATTTGATAAATGAACGTTTAGACCGTTGTTTTCCGAATTTCATCCCCAAATTACCTTTAAACATCACTGTACTCGTTTGCATAGTGACAATGGTTCACACGCCGGACAATCGTAAAAAACTTATAATAAACAATCTGAAGCTATCCTCATTACATGCAGTATTGAGCTCCAAAGAAAGGTTACATTTTAAAGAAGCGCGGATGTCTAAATAAGCGTTTCATCGGTTGTTTTGAACACTACCTTTCTAGAAGTTATGATAAACTAAAATGACATCATTATTAATTTATCCGCAGATTGTTTTTTTCTTGTTTGCGGTATGCCAGCTTCGATCGCATCCGCATGTTAATTTTTCTCTATTAAAAAATCACTGTTCGTCCATATTAACTCCCGAGTGATAACTATTACATATTTGTATGTACGCGCACACCAGAATCAAACATTTAAATTTAATTGATTTCGTCTGCGTGTGTGTATTGTTGCTTTAATCATCTTCTGAAATGCTGTAGACTTGATCCGCTAAGGTGTGGATATNAATTTTTAACACATTTAAAAAAAAAAATCATAAATATTTGACAAAATCGTACAGTCCCGCTTTAACCATTTTTGTAAATTATCAATTTTCAAGTTTGTAAAATAAGTGTGCGTTCACGGCATGGGGGCGGCAATTTGTCTAAAACTTCATAACAAGAACACGAGTAGCAATTTGTCTCACTAAAAAACGCATGACTTATATAGACATTGTTAATAAACTTTTAGATTTAAATGTTTTCAAAGCTTCATGTTATGCCTTCTAGCACACACATTATTTAACTGCTCTTCTGTTCACCACGCAACATTGACCCTTGTGTTGTAATATTGGACACGTATACTATATTTATGAAAACTGCGCGAATCCGTTTATTGATCAGCCATCACAAGCTTCTAAACACGAATCATTCTTTAAGTGCGCTACCGCTTGTAGTATATCGAATGCAATTCAAAACGTTCCTTTTATGCTATGATCTTACTTTCAAAAGCAACTATTACAACAAACAATATTAATATTAAATAAGTTTAATCATCATCAATAATGCTAAATATTAATACTAACGTCAATTGATGCAATTCGTATGTAGTATAATATAAAAACACTGATAATAAAAGTAAAATGTTTAAACTATAATTGAACCTTAGAAATACCATCAAATGACTCCCTTGCTTATAAAGAAGATATAAAACTCTGGATTAAATGGAAATAATTTTCATGTACCACACATAGGCACACATTACAGACATTAGCTGACAAATTTGAATAAATATATCGATGTTCCTTACTTAATGTTTCAACCTTAAATACCTTGGACAAAAATGATCGATTATCGATCGGGTTCAGGATTTAAACACGTACACAACGTTTGCTGAAAAAGTATACCGAGTCTTAAACTATACCCTTTTTTTCGAGGCAGGTTTTGTTGTGTACTTAGATTTTGTCCCGAAGGCCTTGATCTCGTCTATTTATATGAGACTGATTACGACCATGACAGTAAGTTAATATTGTGTGTTAATTATAAGACACAAATCTATTAGTATATAAATGGAGAGCTTGTAATCTGGTTATGACCAATCCTCGCATGACTTGAATAATGGTTTATGTTTCGAGCAAGGAAATATCCCACTATCACATTCACATCAGAGAAAAGACTACATTTTACATCAAAGGTATTTAAAAGAAAATGCACACAAGGATATGAATATAATACGTACTCATATACTTACTTATATAAAATAAACAAATTATTATTCACAATTAACTCCTGTCTCAGTCTGATATCAGCTAGCAATACTAGCCAATACAGCTTCTGAATCAAATTACAGGCCTATAAACTATTTCCAGGTAAAAGGGAACATTAGTGAAAAACCTACAATCCAACAATCATGTAAAAGAGGATCTATAACTTTAACTTAAGGAACCTATTGCTTACTTGACCACAATTCCTGCAGGCCGATCACCGATTTTACCTTGGCCTTTCACAGGTTGACCCGGAAATCCATACGCGCATAACTGTTCATAAAACCGTCCTGCAATATGCAAAGAATCCTTTCATGCGTCAAGGGAATGGATGGTCTGCGGAAAGATTTTCGGACTTTCCGACCGAATGGCATTTCGACCAACCAACGGATATATGCAAAACCATATTGACTCGCTTTTTCAACAAGGGTCATAATTAATCCAATTTATTACACTTAATTATTAATGTGACTACTCTCGGACGGGATCAGGTACAGAATAAAATTAAGACGGTGTAACCTTCAAGTGAAAATATCCGAATAATTTGCTCCTGTCAAGTATGTCTGTGTTTGACATTGACAATGTATGCATTATTCAGTTTATTCTTTGCCATGTACATGATTATGTTAGCATGTACACGGAGTGAGCGTCTCTCAATGTGCTATTGAGTTTCTTGTTATATATGTAATATAATTATTAAATAATGAAGATAGTTTATGAAAGCAGATCCATATAAGTAAACTTCTGTAGATGGCTCGAAACTCTCTAGCATTAACATGGACCTATGTGTAACATGTTTTGAAATCTTAAATAAACGCAAACCTCTACACTCGGAACGTGACATTACATAACTTGTTAAAAGCCTTAAAAAAGAAACATCATTGCCAAACAACAATCAAGCTGACAGTGCATTAGCAAAGTTGCTTACAATTGTATTTAAACATACTTTGTTGATAAAATTGCATGGCTTGTGTTGAGTGCGTATGCGAGATTAAAAGCGATTATCTACGGCTACTATGGGGCTGTATTTTACTTTTGAATTGATAGCAATAGACTTTACGATGTTTAATGATGTTAGTCATGTGGAGTACTTTTAAGGAAGTGTCCACATAAACGTTCGTACAGTAAAAAACAAATAACCACAGCCTTTGGCTTCAAAGACGTGTTTGGACAGAGGAAACGAAACCGTATATTGATGAAAACAGCATTACGCTACTACAATAGTCTTTGTTCAGTCATACTCCCAGACTGATGGGATTAAAACAGACAATGATCATTTTGTTGTAATAGTTGAGAGAGTAATTAGGTTATTTACTTGATAATACAGATGAATGACAGCATATCCTGGCCAGCGTCCTGTTCATTATACGATTATTTTCCTATCTTGATAGTTATCAACAACAATGCCAAGACTGTCTTGAAACATCCTTTCGAATCATTGATGTTCTTGTCTTGTCTGATAACATTATGATCGTCTTCATTCAAATGACAATAGGGGGCGTGTACGTGCCTCTTTAAAAAGAATATATTCTCCCATGGATAATACATGTACACCATGAATAGTTTTCGGCGTAGCTGTCTTACTTGGCTTTTGAACTATTTTAATTGTTATANTTTTGTTGAACTGATATGTTAAAAGCGGTATTGAAAATTAAAGTGCTTTTCATAGTTGTAGTTGTCTTATTTGGTAACAACATACGTAAATGTATGTGTCTTGAATAACTTATAACTCACTTATCTTCGTGTGAGCAACGTGTTTTGTGCTTTATACAGTTCTGGAATCAGAGATAATAGTAACTTCGTCTTGAATGATGGACATTGATTAGAGTAGTCACGAAAACACTAAAATCCGTGCTCCGATTCATGGTTTCGATATAAAGTAGATTATACCAGACCATTCATGTTCGGCATAAGCGATGTATGAGATTATCTTCACAGCACTGAGCTGGATAAGTATAGAAGAATGGATATTTAAACCACACGTCTTGTTGTTTCCTTGGCAATGAACATGCAGCAAATTCAAAACATATGTTTTGATATATTTAAATATATAAATACGTTTTGAGATGATAACTATTAGATTCAGTAAAGATTACAAGTAAAATAAGCAAAATGATCCATTTTTCTATTGAAATAGCATTCATTTAAGATCGTATACTTATAAATTCATATAATTTAAATACTAATATTTCAATGAATATAAGATTGCCGGTAAAGTCCGATTTGCGCCACTGTGTCTGAAACGTGTATTTAATTTTCCTGGAAGGAAATTGCCTATTTATAAATCGTGTTAAGTCTTCAACGGTAGTCTTTTTTAAATGGTTCGTCGTGGTAATCAGATTGTTCATAGTTCCTGAGAGAATTCTAATTCTGTTTCCAGTATATACGTAATAAAGGTTACTCACATTTGTTGACATATTGACCTATTGTGAAGCGTAGGACCGATGATTATTGGATACGAATTAAATGGCATGGAACATACCAAATAAACCGGAATAAACAAAGCCCAGAATTATCATGTTTATCCTCGTATAATTAAACTGTCATGAAATAGTACAACTATTTGTTTTGCTTGAATTTGGTAATGTTTTCTGTGTTGGTTCTAATGATCCTGTTAAAATTTGCTGGATCTGTTTTCGATTTACCTAAAAAGAACATAAAGAATTTGAGATAGATCGAAACAGACTTGAGATAAAATCATCATACTCGAATATTGCATTCAATTGCTATAAAACACATCAATGAAACTTTTATGGCTATTATATGTGTAGACGTTATTTTAAGGAATATATAAACACTGTAAATAAAAGACTTTTTGTATTTATTGCTCGATTATGTTATATGATTGATTTTGTATATTTTCCAATGTTCAAGTGAATCATAGTTTCTCATAATATTGTGATATACTAGTTTGATCTTATATAATGGGATGTCTGGTCGCCTGGTTGTCTGTTTTTATGCTGTATACTTTGATCGATTCATCACTTTAAAACCGTATTTTAGATCAAACACCAAGGTAGATATTGTAAGAGTGGCACGCAGTGTACGAGTGTTATATATTCATGAGCCAAATTGATGTTGATATGCTTACTGAATAATGTTCGATCTATTGAAAAAGTAACTACAACGTATATGTCGGTCAGTTTGAGTGAAATGCAACATAAATATATTACTCACACAAGTTTATAACCGATCCGAACTGGCAAGTGCTCGTGTCGGGTAATGTTCTCAGTTTCTAAAGAAGTGATACAACGCAAATTTCGTATATTGGTATATATTTGTTCGCCGGCGTTCATTGGGCAAAACATTTAGTTAGTAATGCTTTATTTATGCAATAAGTGCCGATTGTGTCCAATGCTACGCTGTTGTAATTAATTTTGCATTTACATATTACCCCGGATTTAGTTGCTTATGAATGGTGTTCATTGAACATACTAATCAGAAGTTTTCTGACATATTTTAATTGAGTTTGTTTTATATTATTATCGAGAGGCGAGCACGTTTTATGAATGTGTTAATAATTGTAAAGCCTTCATAGACATCATGTGTCCATGAGAGGAACTCATATTATCCTATATTAGAATGGTAGGCTTTACAAACTACCAGTTGCGAGAGAGATATGTCGGAAAACTATAAGGATTCATACATAATTTAGTATGACAACTTTTTAACATACAATTCTCAGAAACAATCACATTGATAAAGCTCAGACTATTAATTAAGATACAGAACAAGATTAATTCATTTGCAACACGTATGCACATACTACAAAACAACATTCCTCAATCATATATTGCTGTTTATGTTATGCGTATGTGGTGTATAAAGAAATATCAGTGAATTAAAACTGATAAATAACTTTTTCTAACAGTGAAGAATAACAGTGAACATGATCGCTGTTATCACTGTTTTACTGCGACATGACGTGATTTTGTTTACAAAATGACGTCATTATGACAGCGAAATTCTTCAGTTAAACTCTTTAACAATGTAAATGAGCGGTGAAAAAGCATAACATAAAATGACAATTTGTCGTATGAGGTGGAATATTGATTTCAATTTACTCGTTATCATAAAAAAAATAGTTTCTATGATCACTCGTGAATAACAATCGATATTCCATTGAATTCATTACACACCCTCTATGAATGATCGTAC
Source organism: Dreissena rostriformis (assembly GCA_007657795.1). Classification (NCBI taxonomy): domain Eukaryota; kingdom Metazoa; phylum Mollusca; class Bivalvia; order Myida; family Dreissenidae; genus Dreissena; species Dreissena rostriformis. The sequence goes on along the minus strand of VMBQ01002906.1, from coordinate 3,726 downwards.
ATTTAATGAATGGATCTCCAGGCTGATAAAAAGGACATATTGATCGAGCTTAACATCTTTATATACATATACACTTCCCCTAAAGTGGTGCACTTATATATAAATTGATGCCGCACTGACCAATTTTACTCATGAGCGGTTTCAAGTATATATGGGACGTTTTGAAATATTAAACATACAGTTGACTACAACAAACGTAAAATGTATTCAATGTGCAATCTGTGTCCATGTCCAATCATCATACTAAATTACTGTATTATGTCTTTGTTTATTGACAATGCTGGACACCATTGTCAATTACAAGCCTTTTTCTTTTAAACGACATAGTTATATGTTTTTTTTTAATATTTTTATTTCGTTTTACAAACTAAAGGACACAGCTTTAAAATAATATGGATTTAAGCATCAAGAGGGAATGTTTATATACCAACATGTGTGTTGTACGTTGTGACGATTTGTTTATGAGTGTAAATGTGTAACACTGCATTTCACAATTAACGCAATTTGTAGAAAGTTATGTGAACAGGTTTCATGACACATTGTATTTTCTAAACCTCTTTGATCGATGACAACACGCATCAATGTATATGTATTATGAATACAGTTAATCTCAATCTTTGCTTTGATACCCGCCACTTGCTTCCTTTTCAGAAAGGGACATAACTGAAAGACATAATTTGTTCTGCTAAATAGTACGTTAATGGTGCAAGTATTTAAAACCACTTAAAGGCGGCATTACAACTTAAAATATCTGACAACACACTGAAACAGTTAGTTGATGTGTGTTTGACACTTTTTGTTTGATGTTGTTTGTGTGTTTGCTAAATTGGATTTATATTTTAAAATAATTAGGAAATAAATAAGTTGAACTTGCAACTTACACAATAAAACTATATTTTATCTGAAGAAGTACAATAACATGTGAAGTAGAAAACAAATTGCAATATTGAACTTCATAATCGTTTGGAGGTATATTAACACAATATCAACACTGCATACGTGTACGTCTGTCACCTCCTGAATAATGCGTAAACCTGTAATGATATAAACGTGGAGATATACAAGTAAAATGATGGATAGAATATGCAACAAAACATATAAGTATTATAGAGTATCTCTTTTAAAACACTTAATGCAAACTAACTTCGAGATTTTTCCCTTGAATGAATAATATGCATTAGAAACGTTTACCTATGCATGTTAAGAAAATACAAGCAATTATGCCAAATTATAGCGGTTTATAACGATCTGTATTGAAGTGCAGAGACATTTGAGTATTCAGTGATAAAGCGCTATAACCATTTAACTAAGCCTGAGGGTTAGATACCGTGTAGTGCAATCGGCTTATCTAGGCTTACACTGTTACCAAAATTGTTATGATGTCTTTCTGTGAAGCTAACGGTCATTTATAACCACAGGAAGGAATCTGTTTCACTGAACATTTCTTTAATAATACGTTTCAGATGGTATATTTACGTCTCAATAGGTCTCATTAAGTTAAATTACACGCTTAACATTTTAAACAAACATCATTGAGTGGTTTGCAGAGTCGTAAATAGCGATGTTTTTTTGTTGTTGAAAACACTCATTGTTTATTAAAACACGTTTGTACTACTTTGTGTACGTGGTGTTCCATGTTGAACATATGCACATGTTATTAATTAATATTTCATAATGTTATTGCATCTATCTGAAATATAAGAAATATTAGAAAGGTATGCATTTGTGAGACTGACTTAAAGCATATGTTTATTTCATGTTTTGTCATTCAAGGATATTTGCCTTCAAGGATATTTTCCTTAATTTAATTCTTAGATTAAAATAATATTTATTAAAACGCCGTTTCTCTTTTTATAAGTTAATGCTAGCAGCCATTGTCATATAATTATACGATCTAAACTCTACAACAAGTCGTTTGTTAGATAATAAACAACGGCTTTAAAATTAGGATGAACACAAACCAGTAATACCAAATCGTACCTTATTGCTCGGTATAGTATACGTAAAGGGGGTTAGTTATTATAATTGCTAATGTGATCAGGACGTCTTCAATAGGTTTCTGCATACGCTAATGTAAATTGTGTACGTGTACACTACTGAAGGAACTAACGCCAGTGAAGTGAATATAATCTTTACTAATTAAATGTGTATATACCATAGGCATCTACGTTTTAAATCACGTTTCTTTTTTAATAACCTGGTAATCTATAAATATTAATTGATATTAATGCATTTGGCAAGATACTATTTATTATTATACCGTAAATATAACATTAGCATTTACAAACTTAAAAGCGAATATCAGCTTTTTGTTTATATGATTAATTTTGTTCAAGGCAAAGTACACAGAAAAAGGACATGGTATAAATGAATGCGTCACGGCGTACAAAACATTACTATACTCCTTATATATAAATTAAACTAAACTTGTTTCATGAATTAATTTCTGAATATATATTCACAATATAAATGCGTAGTGCAAAAAATGATCGTATGAGCTAGGAGCTCCTCTCTCCGCTAGCAATTAACGTATTGACATCGGATATATTAATTCTTGACAAGAATGCGCGGATGCCGCATATGTCATTTTCGCATGACTCATAAATCATATTCGTCTCGAAAAAATCTCCAGTAAGCATTATGTTTTATTCTGTCAGTCGGCCTTAAGTCCCTAAAGCAATTATTTTAGATTGTATCCAATTATATGATACTGGTTAACATATTGACATACACAGAAGAAAATATATATCGATGCTGCAGGCATATCAATAAGCGATGGGGAGTATTCTTGAGGTATATGTACACTGGTGGGAATATAAGGTACTTAGGTCGGTAATTGTAAACAGCATTTCTCGCTTGATATAAATATCGCGTTTCGAAAACATTGATGGTATCCATAAGCGATTGTTCAACGATATAGTAAGAATATGCGTGTAGAATACTTAGGCAGAGCTCTATTAGCATTTTAACATATAATTCTAACAAAGTTAACGGTGTACCTTCATTATTCAAACAGCAAACAGTAAGATTCGAACAATAGCCATTATCACTTAAAATATTGCATCAACTAGCGTTTGATTTAAAACCACATATACTCAAGTGGAACGATGTCTATGAGTTGACACATACGAGGATCGCATTGCCAATTGCCTATAAACAAGAAACCGGTACATAAAACAGGACATAACGCATTTACATGATTAATTCCGCATATATTGACATGCTATTGTGTAACAATTGTTCATAACGCCTGACTTAACATGTTACTGTGTCCCATTAGCTCACTGACCATGAAGTAACCTGTTATGTTATCGCAATTGTCTAAACCTACTGAATAACATTTAACTGGGTCATACTGTTTCGTGCTGCCGGAATTTATATGCTATTGCTTAACAATGGTTCCTGACTCCTGATTTGAAAAGATACATGAACATGTATGTTTGTATGCACAGCCCTTTACGTGTAATCATGCCACACAAGCCATGTCGTTTGGACTTGTGACACTTGGTAACTTCTCAAGTGAATAGAATGCTGCTAGTATGTAACATACAATGTACATGTATTTTGTATATTGTAACAGGTCATTAGTGCTAGGTGTTAGAAAATGCAAAACTAAGTCATGTGCAACATGGTAGTGGTTTTGTTATGAACAAGAGTTCAAACAAGTTTTTAATATCGATGCATGCAGAAAAAAGGAACACTTTATGAATTTACCCAACACAAAAC
>VMBQ01002905.1:61525-105521 GCA_007657795.1 Dreissena rostriformis | reverse complement strand
TTTAAAAAAAAAAAAAAAAAAAATTTTTTTTTTTTTTTAGAAAGAAGTGTCTAATGATAATTATATTTTGATGATTTTATTTCATAAACAACTCACAAAGTATATGAACTTTGAACATGAACATAACACGTTGATGAAAAAAATAGTTGAAATAATGTTTTTCTCTATGTATGGTGAATTATAGTGTTAAAACTTGATTTTGTACTGTTACTTGCTAAGCATTGAAATTTCCCCTTTTTCCCCTTATACGCGCAAATTTCCCCCCTCAGGGGACCCGACCCCTTTCCCCCAAAACTGAAAAAAAACACTGGATACTTTCTTTTCGAGCTCATGGTTATCCATAAAAAATTTATCAGATTGCATGTAAAATTGACGTGTACCCTAAAAGCTCAGTTAAGGAATGATCCAAAATTTATTTTTTCAATGTGTATTTTTAATCATGTAATTACTACCATAACATTGTAATTTACTAATTAGTGATCATTTTGGCAATACATGTAGTTATTTAAAATGAGTAACATACTCTGATATTATTTATTTTGAACACTTGCTTGTTATTGTAAAACAAACCTTCTCAACCTTCTAGTATTTTGTTTTCTCATAATTGGCCGTATTCATTATATCGATATAGGAAGTTACAAGAATCAGATTCTAAAACCGCAAAATAGACCCTATGATGTCAGAGGTTTGAGAAAACAATGCAGATCGATTTGAGTGTTCGTTTTTGCACCTCAAAATGACTTCTTTTGAACATTTAACACAGGTGAAAAATAGCTTTTGTTGTGAAATATAATGGCTGCTGGCCACTTACTGCAGGTGACCCTTAAACTCTGGTGTAATAACAACAAATTTTCGTCCGGAGGAATCTAGACTGACATTCACACCAGGTGACTGCTTAACTCAGGTTGGACTGTATTTGTAAAAAGCACACATTGCTAAGTCAATGACAGTCAATTATTCACTGCTTCATTTAAATAATTTAATTTGAACATCTCACATCCCGAGAACATAATTATGATCTACATCCTCAACTTACAGGTCTTTTCCTGGTGTATCTACGGGTCAGTTAAAGGGAACCATTCCCAAACCGAAGTTGTAGGAAAAAAATTCCAATTTAATTATTGTTAATCCCCATTTTAGGAAATATTATTCTGACCGACATTTATGTTCAGGAATCTTAATCAATCGATAACATAATGCATTTTAGATATTTCTCTGTATTGATGAGTATTTGCTTGGTTTCCAAAGATGGCTTTGTCTTCTACACCAAAAGTGAGGAATGCCAATTTACGGTAACCAAGGATATCTCCTCACAAAAGAACAACACTCAAAAAACGCCATTGGTGTCTTAAATTTAAAAAAAGAACTGAAAAAGAATTTCCAAAATTCTCAGTTACATTTTAAGCCATAAGTGTTCAATTGGCTTGAGTATCAAAGTTTAATATAATAGAGTATTTTGTTATTTCTTATTTCTTCATTAAATTGTGTCTCAAAAATTCAAAAGTATGGAAAATGTCTCCAGGATTTCATGAGCTGTGAGGATTTGTCCAACCTCTTTTGATACAAATGGTAACCCTCTTGTGCTATTATTTTTTATCAACAAGTATAATTATTTCTTTGTACTGTTTAAACAAATGTGCTAAAGAAAAAGATAGAACTAAGAATCATCCCATCATCATCTTCGCCTGTGGTCCTGTATGTAAGTTGCCCATAACAATGACCATGTTCCTCTTTGGTCTGTCTTGTATGATGGTTGACAGTCTGTCATTAAAGTTGGCAGAGTTAGAACTAAGAATATTTGAATTTATTGTCCCCTTGACTGGCTTGACAGCTCTTGGTAAAGATTTTTCTCTTCACAATATACCCGGTATTGCAAAATATGCTATGTCTAGGCAAATTCACATGCAGGGGTTTTTATCTGATTTTGGGGAAAGGGCCTGGCCTTTTTTGAGGGGAAAAAAATCGCGCGAAAAGCCAGATTTTGGGGGAAAAAATGACGCGAAACGCCAGATTTTGGGGAAAATAAGGAAAATTTTAAATAATCACTTCAACATATTTTACTGTTTTTAAAACAAATTCAAGGCAACAGATAATTTAATTATGCAATATTTTGTATTTTCTACGCTGGATCAGGTTAACTTATGTATTAAAAGGTTAAAAAAAAAAAAAAAATTTTTTTAGGGGAAAATCATTTTTTGGGGAAAANCCTGGGGCGCCCTGCCCACATAGGTCACACCCACCCAAAATTGCCTTTACTATAACTTCTTCATTTCTACACCAATTCACTTCTAATTGATACTGAACTTCTCTATGACAATACGGTCAATCTCGACTATGCATGGCCCCATTACCAACCCTGGGGCACACCTAACATTCGGTGTGGGGATACGCGTCGGCCTCTGCGGCGCCATTTCTAGTATTATTATTGTAAGCATATTGAACCATATAATATTTGTTATATTTGTTTCATTTCCAACATTTGCTTTATACAAATAATAATTATTTTTTACATACAGATGTTAAACACAAGTGTCTGATTGTTTAATTTGCTGCCATATGGAATTTATGTAAAGTATGCAAACTATCTGTGTTATTTCTTACTATTATTATTAGCAAAATAATCCACATTGTATGGCAGTATAATGCACAAGATAATCAACTTTCCATTTTAGTATATTACCATAAATATTAACAACAAGAAAGCCACCCAGCCACTTAAATATTTTGTTAAAAAAAAATGCTATTCTTTTTTCTCAAACTACTGTCATGTATAACATTAGATTGCATGTACACTACTTATAACTGTTATGACCACTTCCTATTCACATGACCTGTTAATATGTGTTTTATTACATTGTTAAGACTGATGATGTACTTACTATGTACAAGTCGTAATTAATTTCTGTTCTGTTCTGTTTAATGTAACACTTTAAGGGATTCTACAACTGATTCTGACCCAGAGCATTATTATGGGTACATCCATTACATCAGTTTAATCATGATAACATGAGAAAGTTTTGTGTATTTATAATTTTAAATTGCCCAAAATATTCTATTAAAGATAGTTAGGCAATTAAAATTTACTTGAATTTTCATGCAAAACTATCGTTACTCAAGTTACAATACTTTTGCATAGAAATATTCCTCAAACATTAAAGTTTGTCCCTGCAGTTCCTTGAATCTAGTAAGAAGTCTATAATTAATTAAGGGCTACAAACAGGTCAAAGTGCGTATCTGAGCGGTAAAGGGTTAAAAGGTAAAAAATCAGAAACTAAAAACACTTAAGCTGGACCTTTAATTCTCACCTTCTTCGATGTCGTTTCTGGCGGCGGCCTCCAGTAGCATGATGTTGTGTATGAACCTAACACCTCCCTTCTTGCGATTGGATCGCTGCTTCTGGCTCTGAGACTGTTTATTCTTCTTATTCTTGTCCTTTTCCAACTGCTTCTCGTAGTTTGCGAATGCCTTCAATTGCTGCGCCCGCCGCTTTTTGGCGTGTTTGAGGCGCTCTGGGGTCGTCATTTTCTCAACGAGATTGATCTCCGCAACGAGGTCACTGTGGTCAATCATGATTGTAGAGGTTTTTGTCCGCTCTTACTGGGCGAATAATTTATTTAAAATCCCAAAATCCTGACCTTTTCGGCACTTTCCAGCTATAATATATAGTGATTATTTACTTCTTATTCCATGCCAAATAATTTGTCATCTATTCCAGATTATTGACCTGAAGTCTTATTTGCCAGGGGAAAAGCAAACATCAATTCATTCAGGAAATGCCGACCTCATATCTAGCTCACAGATAATTTCAGGCCCCAATCACTGACTCCCTGATGTAACGCTTATTAATATTAGAATAATTCAACAGAAAAAAAATCCATTTTACTCCTGTCACATTTCACACAAAAATAAAATAATTATATCAGAATCAATACAATATACCGATGTACTTATTATTTTCCACTGTACTTATTATTTGCCACTGTACTTATTATTTTCCATTGTACTCATTATTTTCCACTGTACTTATTATTTTCCACTGTGTTATTATTTTCCACTGTGCTTATTATTTTCCACTGTGTTATTATTTTCCACTGTGTTATTATTTTCCACAGTGTTATTATTTTCCACTGTGTTATTATTTTCTGACCGTTGAAGCACCAGCACTGGTTAAAATAATTTCCATAAAGTAAGCACACACTTTTCAATCATGTAAATGTTACATTTGCTACATGTATTGCAAAACCACAAACTAAAACCACATTGAAAGTGTAACCAGTAACTCACACAGGGAAACACTGACAATTCAGAATCTTAAATCACTGCACAAAATTCACTCATTCTTGTGGATGAAGTCATTAAAGGAACAAAAATAAAATAAAGCCGTGAGTGATGCACATAACTGGCTTGAGACTTGCAGAAGACCCCCATACAAATGTGGCAATGTTATGGATGTGATCGTTGCAGCCTCAACATCTGGGGACCATAGTATGATCTGATCAGGCTGCCTCCCCAGTGGTAGTTGTCTCTCTGCAGGTATTGTTTCGCAGACCTAAGAACAGAGCTCCCTGAAAATACAACAAAACACAGCCGTGATTGTAATGAATTGAGTATGACAATATATGAAATGCGCTCTTGGAAAACTGGGTTAAATATAAAATAAATAATATGCTATTTGGGAAATGGACAGTTATAATTTCTAAAATATTGGTCTGGCCAAATGCGACAGGACTTCCCAGATAAAGCGATTCATGTGAACATCTGCATATAAAATGAGTTGCTTCAACTGTGTTCTGATTTTGACCAACGATTCAATAAAATATCCCTCAAATGTTCTTCCAGATTTCGGCCAATTTCCATTGGTTTACATGGACTGCAATTATCTTATTTGTAAAACAAATAATGGTGTTATTAAGCTGAAACCAACAGCAAATATACACAAGGAAAAATATTATATAAGTAATCTATCAATAAAATATTCCATTTAAGAAAATTGAGATCATTGAGAGCACACAAAAGGAAAACCAAACTTACCAATGCATAAAATATGCCTACTATCAAATTGAAATTCAACAGGAAAACGTTCAATTTGGACATTAACATAATTATATTGGACTTTCCTCTTATTTTATATTAATGGAAGAATGTATAGAAACTATATATTTACTGTAATTTTTTTCCAGATTTTTCCAAGAAAAATAACGCTAAGCTATCTCAAACGAAATCAAAATGAGAAATAAGCGTGAGCGCAGTTTTACATCTATTAAATGAAAGCTGTAATGTAAGAGACTTCGCAACATGTCCTTGAGGTTAAGGACTTCTATTTAATGAGCCTATCACAAAAATAGCCTCTCTGTTAATACTTCCTGACTACATGTATGTTAGCTAATACGCATGTTAACAATACTTGACAATATTTGTATGATAACATGAAAGTGTGTTTATATTATTCACATAATTGCATGCATGTTTGTAGCCAATGGCTATTTTTGGCTACCCTACTTGTTATCAGTAAACTGATAATTTATATACCCGTGTGTTTTCTGAACTTGTGTAAAGACAAACAAAAATTCTATTTGCACCTATTATAGGCTATATAAAACCTAAATTCTATGTGCACCAATATAAAACCTCGTGAATTTAAGAAAGACCATGGATGGAAAACTAAATTAATTATATAAAATTCCTGTCCTATAATCTGTATGAGAGGGCAAGCGAAATAATTCCAAAATTCACTACAGTTTCTCACAGCAACGAAAAATACACTGACCCCACCCCTGACACCATGTGCTGCACTATAATTCCAAGATCTAATAATCATGTAATAGAAACCCTCAGTTGAAAAATGCTGTATAACCCTCAACAAATGTTAATTAATGTAGGACAATAAAAAATGCACATGCATAGCTTCATAACAAAGAGAACAATACAAGCGGAGCTTGAATGCTGAATATTTAAAAGAGAATGAGTAATTTGTTGGACAATTTTGTTTGTCTGTGGACAGACGGACAGATGTCAATAGGGATGTCAAGGTAGGGGGGGGAGTTAAAAAATGAGCCTCACTATGTGAAAAGGGGGTTTAATGCATGTGCGTAAAGTGTCATCCCAGATTAGCCTGTGCAGTCTGAACAGGCTAATCAGGGACCACACTTTCCGCCTCAACTGGAGCTCATCAAGAAGAATCTTCCTTTAAACAAAAAATACAAAAAATGTGGAAAGTGTTGTCCCTGATTAGCCTTTACGGACTGCACAGGCTAATCTGGATGACATTTTATGCACATGCATTAAGCCTCGTTTTCAGAGTGAGGCTCAAATATAACCAGGGCATATTCTCAACTATTACAAAAATTAAATCAAAATTATTTTTAAAATGCTGAGCTCCATTTTATTATAGTTTTCTAATTTTCGAAGGTTTTTTTTTTATATTCAGGAGGGAAAATGTATATTTTAACTTGTTTTGTCACCAACATGTTTACAACAGTCAGCTGAGTTGCAGGCCAAACATGTTAATTAGGTGACGGTAGACAAGCGGACACCATATTTAATCACCCATTTATTTAAGTGCCTCAATTCCCAACGCATCNTTTTTTTTTTTTTTTTTTGGGGGGGGGGGGTCAAAACAAAATGTATATCCAGTAGAATACATAAGATTTGTTTACGGAAGAATGTCAACCACAGGACGTTCTATATTTAATTAAATATATAAATGGTAGACTCTAAAAGCCTAATGCATTTCAAGAACACAGTGTAACTTACATGTAGGTGATTATTTAAACTTTCTCATGATAAAACCAGACAATATAACAGTGCGCCAGCTAGGACTAAAACGAAGGGCGGCCCGCTCTTCCGAAGCCCCGCCCCACCCTTCCGAGCACCTTCCCCCTGCCCGTGTATTAAACAATTTTTTTTATTTTTTTTTAGACATTATAATTTATAAATCTCTTATTACATTGTTATTAATTTATTCCTCATTGTTTCCATTTTATTCGCATTGTTTAATAATAATAAACATTAATATATACTTACAATTATTAATAATATTTAATGAATATGATATTACCGCGCGCTCAAAATTAAGTGCCCTTTTGACAAAATACTGCTCGGTGAAAGTGCCCTTTTGACAAAATATCCCCCCCTGCCCTTTTCAAATCCTGGCTGGAGCACTGATATAAAATGATGAATTTCCTATTTAAACACAGGCTTATCAGGGATGACACTTTTCTGCTTTTATTGTATTTTTGTTTAAAAGGAAAACTCTTCAATCTTGACAAAAATCCAGTTAATGCGGAAAGTGTCGTCCCTGATAAGCCTGTGCGGACTGCACATGCTTATTTGGGACGACACTTTATGAACATGCATTAAACCCCCTTTTCACACAGTGAGGCTCAAATGCTTTAATACATGTAGGTAACATGACTCTTTAGCATATGCATCCAATACGAAAGTGCACTGGATATGACTAGATCTGATTGGCTGATTGGAAACAAGTTTGACAGGCTGGAATCTGCTGCCAGATAACTGACATACTCAATAACATTTATGTTCCTTGAAGGGTAATACCAGTATACAAACATTGCAGTCATTGTCTTGCTTCATTTTCATACAACAACAACATTTATTCAGCAGTACATCCTTCCTACAGGTGTCTTACATCAATACATGTATGACAATGATTTTCACTCAATTCAAACTCAATATTTATTTTAAGACCATTAACTAAAATAAAAGTCCTCAAAGATGTCACTGCTTCAGAGCTCCAGCAAGGCATAAATGGAAGGGAGCGCCACCATGCCGTTCTGAAGCCGCGCCTTGCCATTCCGAGGCCCGGCCCTGCCCTTTTAATATGTCCTTGTCGTAAAAAAATATATAAACAAAATCCATACATGGCACAATTACATTTACATATAATTTATTAATATCTTGTTACACTGTTATTGATTTATTCCTTATTGTAGACATTTTATTCACATTGTTTAATATTAAAGGAAACATCAAATATTATAATATGCAACAGGGAACGTCCCAGATGATATGACCGCTTGCTCAAAAGTGCACTTTTAAGAAAAAAAGTGCGCTCTCAAAAGTGCCCTTTTGACAAAATATCCCCTGTGCCCTTTTCAAATCCTTGCTGGAGCACTGCTGCTTCCTATATGGGCCCTCATTTAAGATTTTGCTTCTGCCTCTTTACTTCTACGTGTTTCACAATGACAGTCAACAGTGTTTTAGGGAAATTATTCTCTACACAAACCATGTGCCTAATTGCATAATAATTCATATACCACTAATGCCACTTATTGTTTACTATAATATGTAAGTCTCTCAAGACATGTGGTCTAATGGTTATTAGTTTTTATTACCCAAAACATGTCTAGAACAACAAGTGTCTCATTTTTCCATATACAATTCATCAGGTCTAGATTTCTTCCCTTGTTTACTCAGACAAAGCTGATATTTATTTGTTCTAACATTCTCTGCTGAAATAGCATACCTTCAATGACATTTCCAGGCATAAAACACCAATATGTTAACCCTTAAACTTTACAGCAATATGTCAGAACAGAACAGAAGTTTATTACAACTTGTACATTATATATAATACATCGTCAGTCTTAACCACAGGGTTTTTTTGCCTATTTTGGGAAAAGGAGTCTGACCAAATTGGTAATTTTTTATCGACAAAATTGTCAAATTTTGGAATTTTTTTGTTCGATGAAACAGCTCATTTTGGAAAAACATTGTGAATTTATCATGCTTAAATAAGTCAGTGGTTTAACAAATAAATTTGTTTTTATTTTTTATTTTGTCTTCTTTCTATATACACATGCAATATTGGGCATGTTCAACGTTTATTCATTTCATATTTGAATGTACTTGATGAAGACATAACTTTATCTGAGTCGCTAAAGGCTTTATTACGTCGGGGATGAAGGGAAGTCACTTTTTCGATATAAATTATGTTTACTTTGTACGATTTTTTGGGGGAATTGGGAAATATGTTATCAAGATTCAATTGGGAACGGGTCCGTTTGCTTTGGGAATGCCTCCGTTTTCCGGAGGCGCAGACAGTGCTGAAAAACCCCTGAACCATGTTATATTACAATTATAATTTATATCTCTTAGGTCTATTATTTAGGTAGGAATTTCAGACAACTGTTCGTATTCTAACCAGTGTTTTCTTTTGGTCGATTCGCCCCATTCCCAATCTCAAAAAGTATAAATTATTATTCCATATGACTGCCTAAAATTTGCAATCAAAAGTTTATTTTTATTTGTTTGATTTTTTATTTCAAATGTCAGCTCATCTCCCAATCCAGGTCTTGTATTTTGTTTAATTGAATCTTAGCAAATATAATCTCGAAAGTGCTTTTATTCTCAATATTAAATTATTATCTTAATTCCCAAATATTAGTCAAAACAACATGATTTTTCCAATCCCAAGGGACCTGGCCCCATTTCTGAAATGGTGAAAAAGAAACACTGAAATGGTGAAAAAAACACTAAAAACATTTTGTAACAATTAAGGTGTTCTTTTTATGGCTACATTGACAAAAAAAAATATGAAATATCCGACCAAAAAAAGTTTATTCACCGTCGTGTAACATGAATTTAAGGAATTTATAAATTTTGANGGCTACATTGACAAAAAAAAAAGAAATATCCGCCCAAAAAAAGTTTATTCACCGTCGTGTAACATGAATTTAAGGAATTAATAAATTCTGAAGAGTTATATTTTATTGTATCATAAAAGTATACCTGATTATAAAACAGAACTATTTTCAGGGTTCAAAATACTGAAATCTAGATATTTTGTTTCTGAATATTTGTTGATTGCTCTATAAATATTGCTTTGTTCAATTTTTTGTATTTCTTGCTTAACTAACAAAAACATTTTGTGTTATAAAAAATACTTTTTATGATAGTTTCATCGTAAGGCAATAGAAAATAAATTCCTAGATTCTCATCCCCGCCCGCCCATCAAAAATCGTCCCGCCCGAACTGTTTTTATTTTTTTTTTAAAATCGGTAAAAAAATCGAGCCGCAAAATACTGAGGACGAAACGGCTGAATGAGTACGAAAATAGCGAAGTGCGAATCGGCAACTCAATGTCTCCGAGACGCTTATTGATTTGTAACGGCGCACAAGCGTCGTCTGAAATTTAAGTGATCGAGCGAAAACAACAACAAAATGTTTCTTATTTTGAGGTGTAGAAACGGCGTAACAACCGTAAAAGATTGGTACGGGTTGTCAAAATGTGCAGACACTTTAACTCTCGCGGACCTGTACAATGAGTTCATTTGTGGTTCGTATGATCAAGCCCCATCGTTAAAAGTTGACCACCTGAAAATCGTCTGTGCCTTTGTCGGCCGAAATAAATTAGAATTGACACAGGTGTCACCCGATGTTACAGTTAGTCAAGCTGTCGGCTTTCTAAGAAATTTTATTTACTTTAGTANTCCAGGTCTTGTATTTTGTTTTAATTGAATCTTAGCAAATATAATCTCGAAAGTGCTTTTATTCTCAATATTAAATTATTATCTTAATTCCCAAATATTAGTCAAAACAACATGATTTTTCCAATCCCAAGGGACCTGGCCCCATTTCTGAAATGGTGAAAAAGAAACACTGAAATGGTGAAAAAAACACTAAAAACATTTTGTAACAATTAAGGTGTTCTTTTTATGGCTACATTGACAAAAAAAAATATGAAATATCCGACCAAAAAAAGTTTATTCACTGTCGTGTAACATGAATTTAAGGAATTTATAAATTTTGAAGAGTTATATTTTATGGTATCATAAAAGTATACCTGATTATAAAACAGAACTATTTTCAGGGTTCAAAATACTGAAATCTAGATATTTTCTTTCTGAATATTTGTTGATTGCTCTATAAATATTTTTATGATAGTTTCATTGTTAGGCAATAGAAAATAAATTCCTAGATTCTCATCCCCGCCCGCCCATCGAAAATCGTCCCACCCGAACGGTTTTTATTTTAGAAAAAAAATCGGTAAAAAAAATTGAGCCGCAAAATACTGAGGACGAAACGGCTGAATGAGTACGAAAATAGCGAAGTGCGAATCGGCAACTCAATGTCTCCGAGACGCTTATTGATTTGTAATGGCGCACGAGCGTCGTCTGAAATTTAAGTGATCGAGCGAAAACAACAACAAAATGTTTCTTATTTTGAGGTGTAGAACCGCATTACAACCGTAAAAGATTGGTACGGGGTGTCAAAATGTGCAGACACTTTAACTCTCGCGGACCTGTACAATGAGTTCATTTGTGGTTCGTATGATCAAGCCCCATCGTTGAAAGTTGACCACCCGAAAATCGTCTGTGCCTTTGTCGGCCGAAATAAATTAGAATTGACACAGGTGTCACCCGATGTTACAGTTTGTCAAGCTGTCGGCTGTCTAGGAAATTTTATTGACTTAAGTATTGGAGACACCCTTGAAACTTCCCATAAATCTCCACCAGGTACATCGGAAAGAAAAGATGCTTTCACTTTGCTTATGTCAGCAGCCAACAAGGCAAAACACTTGCCACCCGAAAAAGCACCAAATAATAAAAAAGCCAGACTTTTTAATGACATTCTTACATGACTGAAAGATAGTGAAGTTCTATTGAATGCATACCATGTTTTAATCAATAATATCTCGTCATACTGAAAAAAATAATGTAAAGGGTTCTGTTACAGATCTGTATTTTCTTTAATACTTTGTATATGGTCAATGTTTTATTGAATGTCAGAATATGTTTAACATGATATTAAAAGGGTAAAATAAAACACAATTGTCAAATTTTGATAATGTATTTTTTGTATTCTATATAATTTTACATACATACATACATATAGGCATTCTGCATATAAACCAACACATTCGTGAACATTTCATTAATTATATATGGGTCCGACACATAAAATGAAAAATAAAAAATAAAACCCACCCACCCGCCCCAATTTTCCCCAAAATTTGGATGAGAATCTAGTTATTTATTTTCTATTGCCTAACATTTGCATCCAAATGATGCAAGAAAGATAACATGCAGGAGTCAAAAGTGACAAAATTGCAAAATGCTTGCATCAAAAAGCAGGATTCTGCTTCAATTGAAATCCCTGTCTGGTCCATAATCAAGATTTTCTTCTCTCTGACTGTAGGCTACAGCCTTCATATGAATAAATTATAAATGTTGCTGACCTGGCACTTTTAGACAATCAGACCTGAGACTCTCATCTTGATGTATCAATCAATAAATTGTGAACTGCCATATTCTTAGAATGGTCTATACTTTATCTATATTTCTAGATATACTACAATGTATAATTACAGTCTTATGTACATGTAAATTGATATCATATGAAATTTCATGTCATACCAATTGTCTCTTTTATGTATGTTTATATGTTTAAAATACCTACAGTCACAATCAAAAAGACCTAGTTTAACTAAAATAATAACTAGAAATACCTCCAATGTTGCAAGTCATGAACTCTTGGTAGGCAAAAAAACAAAAGTACAGCAAAAAAAGACAAAATAATGTTTATTTATACAGTTCAAATACTAGCCTCTATTTGAGCGCTTTTGTAATTCATAAACCTACCTTACAAATACCTACAGTTCAAAGTATTCATTTGAAGTAAAATCCATTCATTGATATGTTCATCTAAAACCAGTAAATTCTGTTTCTGTGAGAAAACAATAAAGTCCGCTCTGCACTATAGAGTATTCATTTATGCAATAAAGAGTATTTATTCATTCATAAAACATGACCTGCATGTATGCATAAGACGACATTGCAATGCTTCATGTGTTAAGCCATGTGTTAAGCAAGCAGTGTTACAATTTTTTTTAATTAAACTCCACTCTCTAAGCATGCACTTGTAACTTACAAACGTACAATGACAAAACATTGATAGAGATGTTGTACTTTGGTTTCTATTACTCAAACACAAGGGACACGCCACAGTGTTAAAAGGAAACGAGATTCAATTGTAATTCTCCTTGCCTTTTTTTGTATTCATGCATTTTTAAAAACATATATTTCCTTTTCCACATTTTACAGCAAAATAAAAAATGTAGTGGCCCGGTCTACAATTCTTTGGTTACTTCCACTAAAAGTCACTGTTCATGACTTTCTCAGCAAAAAATAATAGAGCCACGCTCTGTGAGCTGTGAAAAGAGGGTGTAATGCATGTGCGTTAAGTGTCGTCCCAGATTAGCCTTTGCAGTCCACACAGGCTAATCAGGGATAACACTTTCCGCCTATACTCAATTATTTAAAAGAGACTTGTTAAAAAAAATTTTTTTTTTAAAGCGGAAAGTGTCGTCCCTGATTAGCCTGAGCGGACTGCACAGGCTTATCGCACATGCATTAAACCCCCTTATCTCAGAGCGCAACTCAATTGTACAAATATTCTTGAAATAAAAATGACATTCAGGTCACTACATGAAACATTTACCATGCTTGATAATATATAGGGTCTGCAAAATGCTAAGTTGATAACAATTGGCAAAGAAAAAGAGAGTTGCAATGCAGTGCATGATTATAAAGTTAATCTTTCACAGTTTATCTTTCAGACACAGATTTAAGCCTACATATAATTTCACTTCTTGTTTATTATATTAGGGTTACAGTGCCCTTCTGCACCAGGCTGCATACATTGTATGTAAGACTTGATTAATTACAACATACATACACGTTTTTCATATAGAGTTTTTTTCACAGAATGACCTTATGAAGAATTCATAATTTTCCATCCATTTCTGTAAAAAAGGTTCTAAAATTAAAACAACAGTGTAATTTAAGTACATTAAGGAGAAAAATAAAACTATGGAATAAAATAATAATATATACCATTCTGTTTATGAGTAGTTATCTGTTTAAAATTTCAACAATTATATAGAGTTTGTAACATTTGTTTGTTTCATCAAAGTTGCTGAATCCTCATGGATCGCTTTCATGAAGTAAAGGTTAAAAGGTTAATGGCAAACCTTAAGACTTTTGATCTCAATGACNGGGGGGGGGGGGGGATTTCCATCTTGTCTTTTCTTTTTACTGATTTTAGTACTTAACATTTTTAGTTCTTATGATAAAATCTATCAAGTAAGGGCATAAAATACACAATTAAAAATTAACCAATTTATAATCGTCTTACATGGCAATAGATTCGAGTTGTATGTAAAACTGACTTAATATTCACATAATTATTTATCAACCATATTTTTCCAATAAAATAGGCTCCATATTGGCAAACGAAAAAATGTTTCTCCATAAAACTCCTGTTTCCATTTTGCTTCAATATACTAAATTGTGTGCGAATACAAATTTCCTGGCAAAAAAAAAATGTAAAGATGGAAATCATGATTACTGGACTGGTGACATTTTACATTCATTCCTTAAGATGAAATATCCAGAAAAAAAAATTAATCATTTTTCTAAGCGTTACCTTCACCCTTTTTTATTTGTGTAACACATAGAACAACATGTATGAAAAGCAAGTTTAGATTGAAAATACAGTCTACATGTATGATATATATTATGGTGTTTATTTAAGGACGCTGGATCATCTTCAGGGCAAAAGATAAGGTTTCATGTCAATCAGTCATATCACTAAAACATAAAAGATGAACAGTTTTTTGTCGATACTGACCTACTGTGAAACCATTTATTTTCGTCAGCACGAAATTTCGTCATTTTTCTAAATTTTCCGCTTTTTTTTTGTAAGACTTGTCCGCTCTAAATCGCTGTTGCGATAAATTGTGGTGGGGAAAAGGGGTAACTACGGAGTCACTTGCAGGAGGTGGGCCCTATGCCAATTAACTTGTCTTTTGTTATCAGGTTATAGTTACTGGCCCTTAGTATGGTAAACCATTAACTCGTTCAGTGTTATGATTAGCGAATTTGTGGGACTGAATTACCGTTAGCGACTACCAGTAATGATGTTACTTTGAAGTGCTATCGATCTTTTGAATCATTGACAACTTTGCCAAGTTTAACGAGACATTTTTCATTAAAATATTGTCTGTTAAAATGCAATTGAAAACGTTACAATCAAAGATAAACTAAATTAGTTATCCAGACGATTAAATTACATGCAATTTGTTAACAGAAATTGACTTTCATGTTCGCCAGGTTTTCAGAAAGTCCCCAGGAAGCACGTTTTTTCATGACTGCGTATGACGCAATAAAACGTTGCTTTGTATCATATTGATTCAATCTCAATTTAAATTCACTCGTCCATAAATGTCCAGATTTTTTTTAAATTGATGTTTTAATAATATTGGATTATCGGATATATATGCACATTAGAAACGCGGTATGTATACAGTTGTGAATACACATTTACTTTTTTCAATTTCGTTTATTGCCTTTGATCTGTCTCGTGTTGGCTTATCTTCACACCCTTGAAAACACAATACACACAATGGGTAAAAATCATTACTACTCTACCTAAACAAAGTCAACGCATTTGATACAGCTTTATTGCATTCGCGTTTTACATGAAATGTCACTTGTCAGTTAAGTACACTGTATACTGTACACCCGTTTGTGTCAAAACCGGATTTTTCTTGATTGAGAAACAGCTAGACGCAGTATTCATGCGTGGATTACGTTGGATTTTAATGTATCATGTCAACGGTAATGCAGTCTTAATTTTGTTTTTTAACATTTGACATAAATATTCGTAAGGAACTTAAATTCGTCAATCGGTCTACTGATGAAATAGACGAAAATTAATGTCTGAGGAATAATAATGGTTTCACAGTATCTCAACTACTAAGGATACATAATAGACCCTTGTATCTTTTTTTTTTATAAAACTGGAGTTTTTACAAGAACAACAGTTACTGTAACTAATGTTATCATGCTAAAGTAAACATACATGTGTATGACCTCAGCAGATGTTTTAAAACAATGCTCAATGGCATTTAAATATCAGTTGATAAACTGCTATTGTAAATAAACACATGCATTGTTTGACTGTTAGGTTTCACAAGATTTTTCGTTTTTGTTGAGAGCCATAACATTTCTCCCAATCAAACAAGTGTGCTGTTTTTAGTCTAAACCTAGTTACTTAAACTTGATTGCAGACTCAGGCTTATTGAGACACCCTCAAGTCTGTTTCCTGGGTAGAACTGACCATCACTAGAACCAGTACCCAGTGATTTTTTTACCTCTGCGTCCTGCGTCCAAGATGCAAAACAATTGCCGTAGACGCAAAGTTTAAGAATATGTGCATCCAAAGGACGCATGCTTTTTTCAAGTAACGAGTCCGTCCGAAATCGTTTTTGTTATTATTGCACTTTCCGTACGGGGTAAAATGTAGGTAAACACGGTGTTCCGTCAAAATTGCATCGCTCGTAATAATCGGATAATCAGTTGCTTAGAACCAATGAAATTCGTCGTTAGTAAACTGTCTAGGGGTAAGCGGTGTAGTAGTAAAAATTTACATTGTAAGTGACGTAGCGAATATCGTCTGCAAAAATGGGTCCAAAGCGAAAACACAATAGCGAAGGCCAGCGGATTTTATTCGTTTTTTTTTCAAAGCGATTCAAACGCATCTACAACGACAACCAGTACGACCGTTTCCAGCGAAGAACCACATAATGAAAATCGTTCTAAAAAAGCTAGAAAATAACAGACGGAATGGTAAAAACTGTTTAGCTGGCTTGCCTTTGACGAGTGCACAAACATTATGTATTGTAAATTATGCACTGATGCTAAAAANTGGAAAATGCAACATTTAGTTAGTTTCCCTTTGCAGCTATATGGCTTGAACCTAGGTAAATATAATATTGACAGCTTGAAAACACATAGTTTTCAATTTTAAAGTATTTGGGAGCAAAAAATCAAATAAACCAATTTCCCAATTTGAGGTTTTCACGACTCGATTTTTCCCAATTTTGAGGTTTTCACGACTCGATTTTTCCCAATTGGACCGGTATGGGTACTTTTCCAAATTGGACAAGGAACATCGCTGAGTTGTCAATACACATTTACTTTCTTCAATTTTGTTTATTGTCTTTGATCTGTCGCGTGTTGGCTTATCTTCACACCCTTGAAAACACAATACACACAATGGGTAAAAATCATTACTACTCTACCTAAACAAAGTCAACGCATTTGATACAGCTTTATTGCATTCGCGTTTTACATGAAATGTCACGTGTCAGTTAAGTACACTGTATAATGTACACCCCTTTGTGTCAAAACTGGATTTTTCTTGATTGAGAAACAGACGCAGTATGCATGCGTGGATTACGTTGGATTTTAATGTATCATGTCAATGGTAATGCAGTCTTAATTTTGTTTTATAACATTTGACATAAATATTTGTAAGGAACTTAAATTCGTCAATCGGTCTACTGATGAAATAGACGAAAATTAATGTCTGACGAATAATAATGGTTTCACAGTATCTCAACTACTAAGGATACATAATAGACCCTTGTATCTTTTTTTTTATAAAACTGGAGGTTTTACAAGAACGACAGTTACTGTAACTAATGTTATCATGCTAAAGTAAACATACATGTGTATGACCTTAGCAGATGTTTCAAAACAATGCTCAATGGCATTTAAATACTGTATCAGTTGATAAACTGCAATTGTAAATAAACACATGCATTGTTTGACTGTTAGGTTTCACATGATTATTCGTTTTTGTTGAGAGCCATAACAGTGCTCCCAATCAAACAAGTGTGCTGTTTTTAGTCTAAACCTAGTTACCGGTACTTAAACTTGATTGCAGACTCAGGCTTATTGAGACACCCTCAAGTCTGTTTCCTGGGTAGAACTGACCATCACTAGAACCAGTACCTCATCTCTTTTTAAACTCCTTGAGTGGGGATTAAATTTGGGAGCTCCTTATAGCCAGACAGACATCATATCCACAATGCCACAGGAATTATTAAACAAGAGCACCGTAGAGCGGATGCCAATGCTCGGCTGTGGGTGCTGGATTTTGTTTTTTTTACCTTTGACCTTGAAGGTCATCATTGACCTTGACCTTTCACCACTCAAAATGTGCAGGTCGATGAGATACACATGCATGCCAAATATCAAGTTACTATCTTCAATATTGCCAAAGTTATGGCCAATGTTAAAGTTTTCGGACGACGACGACTACAATGACTACGATGACAACACGGAAGACGAGGGCTATGACAATACCACGGTTTTTCTTCGAAAACAGCCGAGCTAATAATTATGTATTTTATTTAATTTCAACTGTATGAACTTTGTTTTTAATTTGGAAATGAGTGTGTTTCAAAGTTTATTAGGACTTTCCGCATTTTAGGCTGCATTATGTGAGGACTCTGGGTGTGTCCCAGCATTCCTACTAAATTTACTTATTAGACATATGAAAGTGCAAGTTTGAGCAGGATCCACCCAGTAGTTAACGATGTGTAAAAAAAAGCTTCTGAGGTCTACATACTCTTTAGTGGCAATACAGACAAAGGGCCATAATTCTGCCAAAACTCATCGCGCCAAAATTTCTTTTTTCACAACCATCTGCACATTAAGGTCATTCAACGGTGAAAGTTTGAGCAAGATCCACACAGTAGTTAAAGAGAAATTAAAAACACAAGTTTTCAACGTTTGGATGGTCAGACGTATGCAATACTCAATGCCTCCAAAAGTTGAAACTCATGGGGGCATAAAAGGTACGTCCCTTTCAGGAGTCAAACCAGTGTCCTTTGGATTACAAGGCTCTAATCCTTACAACTTGGACGGCCAGACTACAACTTTATGTGCGTTTAACCTTTACATACGGTAATGATCAAAATGATCATCATTCATCAGTGCAACAGTATTTCATTTTGAGTCCAAGCCATGTGTGTCATTTCGCACTTTGACGTACAGTATTTTTTGAATCTGTGACCAAAAGTTGTAAAACTGTCATTTTTTAATTATGTGACTTAGTCCCTTTGAAAGACTTATCAACAAAAGCTGTGATACCACTTTCTATCACATCTTACTGAGCAGTTTCAGGTAAATACATAATGGATTCTAAATTCAATTAAACCAAATTTATAATTCAAAATCATGTTTAAATAATTCAATATCTAGGATAGATCATTAATTTTAAAAACTTATAATTTCATATCAAACACTTTATATAACCGGAATCTATTAAATTTCACTAAAAATACATGTGTTTTTAATGCATCTTTCTGAAATAGATGTACAAAACATGAGAGTCAAACAAAATGTATTCAAATATCACAGTTATATTTGCGTGAACCAAATTATGAACTGCCTCTGTGTACTAACACTTTATGTCCTCCTACACTAAATAAACATGAAGGTGCACCCATATTTTGTGACCTCTTTCGATCATGCAATCAATGATTCACCACAAAAACATACAATAAATAATTTAACGTGTACACACTTTGCCATTTCCTTGTTCGAAATAACACATAAGAATTTAAGTTTACACTACTTTGTTGTTTTGAAAAATACTAAACTTTTAACAGTCATAACTTAAAAACATACATGTCCAATTAACTTAATTTCCGATTTGGTTGAATAACACTCACAAATTATCAGTTAAATGCATTAGTAATGTTGTCGGCGTTAGCATCAAAGGTAAAATAGCGACATTAAAAATTATGCTCACCTGTGAATATATCCAAACCTAAAACACAGGTTCGCTGTAGAAACTTACATTTTAAAACATATTTACTGTCAAAATGTCGCCATTTGTACTCGTGAGGGGGCGCTGTTCTTTGAAGTTCCGCTTCGGTCCATATTTGGGTCAGACGACACAGGTAGAAAAATTCGGACTTTACAGGTAGGTAATACAGGTGAGACATTTTTGTCGCTTTACAAGTTGTCTCCCTTGCCTTCAATTTTTAGTCTTGTAAATTATTTCTCATACTAATTTACAAAACTATTAATAAAAAATGTTACACATTTATTTATTAATATTTTTTATTTATAACTGTGTTTATGACAAAGTTAATAAATAAACTATCAGTTCAAAATTCTGTATACAAATAAATGTAACTAAAAACAAAGCACAAAATCTATAATTTTAAGAGTTATTGCGAATGACCCTCAGGTTTTTTACATTAAAAGTTAAAATTTCCTTAGTGATCACTGAAAGATCTNGTCGGCGTTAGCATCAAAGGTAAAATAGCGACATTAAAAATTATGCTCACCGGTGAATATATCCAAACCTAAAACACAGCTTCGCTGTAGAAACTTACATTTTAAAACATATTTACTGTCAAAATGTCGCCATTTGTACTCGTGAGGGGGCGCTGTTCTTTGAAGTTCCGCTTCGGTCCATATTTGGGTCAGACGACACAGGTAGAAAAATTCGGACTTTACAGGTAGGTAATACAGGTGAGACATTTTTGTCGCTTTACAAGTTGTCTCCCTTGCTTTCAATTTTTAGTCTTGTGAATTATTTCTCATACTAATTTACAAAACTATTAATAAAAACTGTTACACATTTATTTATTTATCTTTTTACTTAATAACTGTGTTCATGACAAAGTTAATAAATAAACTATCAAGTTATTACATATTACATAATAAGTACTTATAATAATAATAAGTAGCTATAATATGTATGAATTGACTACAATTACAACAAAAGCTCATTTTATTTCACGTTTATTGAAGCTGCATATCTTGCAATCAAGGTATGATAACATTATGCAGGTGAAGGAAATTATACATTTAGTACATTACAATTACCAGCCTTAAGCAAAACTAGGTATGCATATTATGCATATCAAATTGGATACAGGATATCAACCACTAAAACCATGATCATTTTGATAACGGAAAACTTAAGTTGCATATTTTTGGTAGTACATGTATTAATAAAGCTCAATTAGTTGTTTTGCGGCTCCGGCACTACTCAAAAGTACCACAAGTACTCTTAAGTATACTGCAATGTACCCGGGGTACGGAAAAATAATATAATAATAATAAAAAGTACCCAGGAGTATGGCTGGGTGATTTTAAGCGTATTTTCTGTACCCCGGGTACTTTGTAGTAATACCCGGGGTAAATTTGAGTAGTACCTGAGCCTAAACTGACCAATCGAGCATTCACTTAAAGTAATTCTTCCGTCATCAACATATTTGATTTATAGGAAATTCTGGAAAGCCTGGACTGTCTAAAAAAAAAAAGATTTTTATAATTGTTCTGTCCAAACACATTGTTTATATCATTTATTACTTTAAGAATTTTCTATGGCCTATGACTGTTAAGAAATATCCGAAGGCGGCAATTCAATTTGGGCTGCGGCTACAGTAGACATGGGGCAGCAATCGTGATCAATAAAGCTTTTTTTCCTGTCTTTGGCCCTTCAATTTATGAAAATATTGGTCATAAACTTTTTTAAATCGTTATCATACGAGTTACAAACTTCTCAAAATTGTGAAAATTTATGTTACAAACTTCTCATAATTGTGAAAAACTGCCGTTCTTTAAGACCATAGGCAGAGGGATATAGTTTTGGTGTCCATCCGTCTGTCCATCTTTTGTGTCTGGAGCCATATCTCGAAACTGCTTGGGTAGATTTCATTGAAACCTGGTGTGGGTGTATACATTTGTATATGAATGCACGTCAAATGCCATCAAATAATAGAGTAATGGCCCTTTTTGACTTAAAAATAAGCTCACTTTTGTGTCTGGAGCCACATTGTTATTCCGCTACTGGAGATTTAGGTGTTTCGAGAGCAGTTCCAGGTAGTTGGTAAGACATGCAAAGTCAACTCACAAAGTGTTAATTAGTTTTGTGTTTATTGTCACAAAGTATAATATCATGTACACTAGGCTTTAATTATATATAGATTTCAATAACAACAATGCAAATTTCCACAACAACACTGGACAATTATCAGTTAAACCCATTTGGTTCTATTTTATTGCTTTTAAATTAAAACTTAATAACATTTGAACTTAGCAGTAAAAACCATCTTGCTTTATAATATTTCTTTTAAATTATAATATTTTAACTTTCATAAAATTATTGATTATCATATTTGATGTGGGGTGCATAACACTTCCCACTTCCCCATTTACTTTGGTCCCCAAAGTTAAAAAGTGATAGTTATCAATTCTAGTTGAAAACTATAACACAAATTTTTTTCATTTTACAGATTTGTTCAAACTTTAAGAAAAAATTAACATTGATTATTCGTGCAGAATGCACTGAAATGTTCACGCGATTGGCAAATACAGCAGTGCACAAGACGGAGTGCTGGACATCGGTGGGCATGATGATGGACACAACTGTGGCATCCGGGGCAGAAGAAAGACGTGTACAGCCGTCTGTCCTGGTTCCGTCTTGTATTTTCCTCGAAATAGATCATCNATAAGGTGTCTAGACCAATAATTGCAGCTTAACATTAAAATTGCAATCAAGGTTGTCAATTTAAGATTGCCAATTTAAGGATATTGAGTGGCAATTGGATTAGTCTGGGTATTAAATGATAATTTAAAGTAACCAAGCTGTAATTGTTTGCTTAAGACAACTGGGTATGCTGTTACAATATCATGTACAATAGGCTTTAATAGATTTCAATAACAACAATGCATATTTCCACAACAACACTGGACAATAATCAGTTAAACCCATTTTGTTCTATTTTATTGCTTTTAAATTAAAACTAAATAACATTTTAACTTAGCAGTAAAAACCATCTTGCTTTATAATATTTCTTTTAAATTATAATATATTTTAACTTTCATAAAATTATTGATTATCATATTTGATGTGGGGTGCATAACAACATCTTGGAACTGCTTGGGTAGATTTCATTGAAACTTGTTATGAGTGTATATATGAATAAGAGGATTATGCACGTCAAAATGTGACACGTACAATCAGTTTCTCAATAACAGAGTTACGGCTCTTTTTTACTTGAAATACCCCTTTCATATAGGATTTTTTCTGTCTTAAGCCAGAGGGGGTAATCATGTGACAAACAAGATGGCTACATTCATGCCCAGACAGGTACTTTACGCCGTTTTATACCCTTT
The DNA here is from genome assembly GCA_007657795.1 of Dreissena rostriformis. Lineage (NCBI taxonomy): Eukaryota > Metazoa > Mollusca > Bivalvia > Myida > Dreissenidae > Dreissena > Dreissena rostriformis. The sequence goes on along the minus strand of VMBQ01002905.1, from coordinate 82,506 downwards.
ATTACTTATAATTGTTTAAATAGCCATATCAGCAAGAAAGTAATTTGCGTTAATTTCGTATTAAAATTCGCTTTATATCTCGACTTTACTCGTTGCAAATTTTCTTAGTGGAGCTGTAATTAGGTAACCTGCTAACAAATTTTGCAGGGAGTAAAGTCGAGATATAGAGCAAATATAATACGAAATTAACGCAACTGACATTCTTGCTGATATGGCTGGAAAGTGACCCGCATTTTTAAAATATAAAAAAGGAAATGAAGGGTACCCTATATAACAGCAAGAAATACCTGTCTCGGCATGGACGTCGCTAATTTGTTTGTCAGGTGATTACCATCTCTGTAAGCTGTATCTCCAATAACATATGAGCCTCAGACATGAAACTTACGACAGTTGTTCTTTATCATCTGGTGCCAAGTTGCATGCTAGACCCACATTTCTAGAGGCAAGGGCAAGGTCAAACATCACCCATTTTATGACTTATTAATAACTTTGCAATTTCTTCACTATGCATCAGGAGATTCGGTACTAACTTTTTACAATTGTTTTCCTTATCTTGCTGTGTGTCACTGGTTAGACTCAGGTCTCTAGTCTAGGGTCTAAGGTCAAATGTTACACTTTTTATTTAATATTCCTTATTTTAGTTTGGATTCTACCATATATCAAGGCAATTTCAAATGAGTCGCGTTCTGAGAAAACTGGACAAAGTGCATGTGCATAAAGTGTTGTCCCAGATTAGCCTGTGCAGTCCGCACAGGCTAATCTGGGACGACACTTTCCACCTAAACTGGATTTTTGCTAAGAACAGACATCATATAAACGAAAAATTTCATAAAAGCAGAAATTGTCGTCCCTGATAAGCCTGTGCAGACTGCACAGGCTAATCTGGGATGACAATTTACGCACAAGCATTATGCCCAGTTTTCTCAAAACACGACACAAATGTGCTGATGTTATTATTCATCGTTATCAGGCAGTGAGGCACATGCAAGACCCATGTCCATATGGCCAAGGTAAATGTCACACAAATTTCGTTGCACACCGCCTTTTAATAGCAGAGTTATCACCATTTCTTCCGTAAAAATATCCTTTTATTAGCTTTTTATAAGCTTTTTTTTTGGTAGATTAAATAAAACTTGGTGGCGAGTATAATACACGGATAGCGGAACGAGGCACAACAATTGCCCTACACATCATCTTTTAATAACACCTCCTTTTAATGGCATCTGTCACAACTTAATAGAATTCTACTTCATTTCGGATTTTTTAATGTCGTGCTTTATTTTAGAATTGCTTTTATGGGTTTCATTAAACCTTTGTTAAAGCGTGTCAATGAATGATTCTATAAGTAAGTTGTGTAGAGTTTTGCGTTGCAAGCTTAGCAAGTGCACCCTCCCATAAACACAATTTTTTTGGTGGGGGATATCAATTCAACGAATTTGCGTGTTTTTCATATGTTATTGACAGTGTGACCCCTTTTTATAAAAAAAAAGGCAATTTTTAACTTGTTGCCTGTAACACAGAAAGTATTACTTTAAGAGGGCTGAAACTTTACAAGAATACCAACAGCATGTGCATAATTATGTGCACTTAGTACTGGTAAAATAGCTACCACAGGAAAGTGTGATTAATGGTAAACTGACCACAGTGATGTAACTAAAATACAAATGAAAACAGCAAAAAAATCCAAGAAACTAACAAACCATGCCATCACATCTTATCACGAAAACCCATGCAACGATTCTAGGTGATGAAACTGTGTTAAAGCAACACTCTACCAATATTCAAAATTCTGTATACAAATAAATGTAACTCAAAACAAAGCACAAAATCTATAATTTAAAAAAAGTTATTGCGAATGACCCTCAGGTTTTTTTTACATTAAAAGTTAAAATTTCCTTAGTGATCACTGAAAGATCTGGTCCAGGATCATGGGATCAAAGAATTGTAAGAGGATTCTTTATATGCCCCCTTTTTTAACCTTGGTCATAACTTTTGCAATATTGAAGATAGCAACTTGATATTTGGCATGCATGAGAACATGACATTTTATTGTATCTCATGGACCTGCACATTTTGAGTGGTGAAAGGTCAAGGTCATCCTTCAAGGTCAAAGGTCAAATATATGGGTCAAAATCGCTCAAAAGGGGGCATAGTGTTTCTCAAACATATCACTTGTTTATTTAGTTATAAAACAAATTGGTTGTTGTGGTTGCAGTCTTTGCTATCATAGCAGCTGTCTTTGGGAGTGATCAAATGTTATCAAATTCAATAAGTTGTTCACACTGTATTCAGCATATGTTGTCAGAGATGTATGGCATCTTGTTGCCCTGTCTTGTTTGTCAGCACTTGACTGATTGGAGGGCTGGAGGCTGTATTGCATAGTCTGGGAAGATATTGTCAGTTGAATTGTATGGAAGTGTTGCTCTTTGAATGTTCCGAATTCATGACTGAATGGTTTAACAGAATTGAATGAAGCAGGATTTTCCACAATGTCAATCAACCATTTCGTCTGGCTCGGTTGAATCAGTTAATCAACCATTATGTCTGGTGCGATATGGTCAGTCAGACCTTCTGTAATATCATTTGTTTTTATGCAAACAATAAAACAAAATAGTCAGCAGAACTAAGGCTTAATGATAACCCAGTTCCTTGTTCAGTTTGAATAAGGAATAAGGCACTGGTCCCTTATTCCTTATTCAAATCGAATAAGGAACTCGCAATTTCTTCCTTAAAAAAAAGGTAATTGAAATGAACCAAAGAGTACTACATATCGATGAAAATCATTGTATATTTAGGTTTGATATTAGAAATATTAATTGCAATACATTTCTACTTAGTTTACTGAATGATAACCGACCTCCTTATTTGGTTTGAATAAGGAATAATGAACTGGTTCCTTATTCCTTATTCAAATGGAATAAGGAACTGGCATTTTCCTACTTAATGAATAAATTAAAATGAACCAAAGGGTCAATTAAAATCATTGCATAATTTTTATGTAGTTCGGATACTATTGCAATATATTTTGATATAGTATTCTAACCCTTTGCATGCTGGGAAATTTGTCGTCTGCTAAAATGTCGTCTGCTGAATTTCTAAAATTAGCATTTTCCTTGATTTTTTTCAAAGAATACTATCAGAATAGCAAACAGTTTGGATCCTGATGAGACGCCACGTTCTGTGGCGTCTCATCTGGATCCAAAGTGTTTGCAAAGGCCTTTAAAATTCGGTTCCAGCGCTCAAAGAGTCAAAATGATAACCAGTTCTGTTTTAGTGGTTGAATAAGGAATAGGAACCTGTTGAGCTAACTTCAGCATAGGGCTGATCACCATCCAAAAAAGGAACCTTTTGTAAGCCATTATGGCCCCTAATGGTATCCCAAGGTTGAAGGTCGCCGGATATACAATTGGCCTGCTTGAACAAGCAAACACGTTTTTGGACTTTAAAATTATATGAAGAAAACACGATATGTGAGCGCTTGAGCACAGTCTTTGAAACAGAAATAAAAATATAGAGGCAATTCGATGAAACTTTGAAATCCCTGAATATCTATTTGAATTTTATGCAAATAAAAAAAGCAATTGTTAATGTTGCAGGCTGTTTAGAAAACCAAGCCTTTTGCCTATAAACATGAAATACATGCAATAGTAAGAACTGAAAAAAAAACACTAAATAAGAGCTGAAGAAAAGTGTTGGTGTCATTTCGGTGTGAGTATAAGACGCACTTGTCACCCAGTTGACTGGGTACATTACGAAGATTGCTTGGATGTCAACAGTTTCATTGTTATTTATGTTCCTCTCTGATACAAAGCACTTCTGCTAACTCTTTCTACAACCTATCTAGTGCTATTTGGCCGAGAACTCTTGTATTTGTGTTGTTATGTCGGTGTTTTAGCTTTTTGCAACCTGAAATCAGATTTGTAGGCAAGTAGGCACACTTTTGATGTGGAATTTTTCATCCTGGTAAATTTGATACTAACAGTGAAGTATATTCATGAATCATCCCATGCATTTGTAACAATTTAATCAGGCTTGAAATAAATTCAATCAGTTATGCTAAACTGCACAATTTGGCTTCTCATATAAAAAATGCCAGAGCAAATTAGTGGCATAATATTTCATAAGCAATTTTTGTCCTGGTTAAAAGTCGTATACTATAGGAATATTTGAACAAATCTTATTAATAATATGGCACTGGAATATTATTAAGGGAGCGATTGGTTTGTGAGAGAATAAATGATTTACGTGAGTGTGGCTCAGTGGCTAACTAATGCATAACTACAATAAATAATCGCTTATGTTCTATAAGGTATAAGTGGGTATTTTCTCAGAGATTTTTGTTGATTCATATAATGGTAACCAATGCATTCGCAATCAAACACAACAACTGTTTTGATATGAGGGCACTCTGGGAAAACAGGGCTTAATGCATGTGCGTAAAGTGTTGTCCTATATTAGGCAAATCAGGAACAACACTTTCTACCTAGACTAATTTTTGGTTTATAAGGGACTTCCTTTTAACAAAAAATTCCATAAAGGGGAAAGCATTCTGCACAGGCTAATCTGGGACAACAGATTTTACGCACATGCATTAAGCCCCGTTTCCCAGAGCCCAGCTCATTTGTATTTCAAGTATGAACCCTATATTTAAATTAGACCTCAATATTGATGCACTAATGAGTATTCTAATAGAGACGATTGTGTGATGAAAGATCATTATTTTTCAATGCGTACGGTTTTATAGTCTGTGATGCCTTGCAAAACACAGGCATAAACCTGGAGACATTGCATGTTAATATCACATTGTGTTGGATGTAATTATGATCTGAATTGTCTTAATATTCAATTATTGCATGCATTTAGCATTATTGTCTTTTTAATGACATGCACTATTTTCTATTAACAGGAATAATGTTTTGAAAAACAGTTGAAATTATCTCAAAGCTGTTAAAACGAAACTCAATTTTAGACCTTGTTATCCCCCGGCAAAGGCAGAGGGATATAGTTTTGGAGTTGTCCGTCCATTGGTCAGTCTGTCAAACATCCTTCCTTCTGTTACAAACTTATATGGGGCTATATCTCAGAAACTATATAAGATTTCAACATGAAACTTCAATCATGTTCAATGAGGAGAAGTGCCCTGCGCAAGAATCATAACCCTACACTTTCTTAAATAAGAGTTATTGTCTTTTGTTGTTTTTATATGATGTAACTTTTTAGGGCTATATCTCAAATACTATACAAGATTTCAACATGAAACTTCATGAGTGTATAGATATTAATGAGGAGAAGTGCCATGCACAAGAATCATAACCCTACACTTTCTAAAATAAGAGTTATTGCCTTTTGCTGTTTTGTATAATGTAACTTTTTAGGTCTATATCCTTTGCACACCTGTAACGTATTAGAACGTACACATTTTTTCTCTTCTCAAAACCGGGGCGATTTTTACAGTGAACGACTACAACGTTATAGAACGCATACAAATTTCGTTGTTTCAAAACCTGACCCCTATTAAGCATAGGAACCCTGAAACTTTTTTTCTTAAAAAAATACAATTATCAATGTTTGTAAATGAACTGAAACTTAATCAAAGACAAAAATTAAAATAAGACTGCGACGTTCGAATGTTCAATATACAGTTTGTTGACTATAAACTTGTCAAATAAAGTTTCGACCATTTATGGTTAATAATTGAGAGTTAAAATCAATAAATATTTAAATGCTCAAAATTCATCTTAAAAAAGCAAATGAGTGGTATTTTGAAAACAATGATTTTCTGTCATGTTTGTGGTATAAACTTAAGAAAGTTCTGCATTTCGAATGTTTATATGACAAAGTTTTGGCAAAAAAGATCAAATCATACAACGGATCATATTGATTTTTTCAAAAATATGTTTTTATATGTTACAGAGGTTTATTTGCTATTGATAAAGTTCGTAAAAATACGTTACAGTTCTTCTTAGTATTCTCATGCACTTCATTTTTTAGTTGTATAAAAGCGTAAAAATATGGTAGAAACCACTATGGGGCATCCCTTTCTAAAACAATTTATAACGTATTTAAGCAGATAATTGTTTGACGATAAACAACTGTGACGGGTAAAAACGTATTTTAGGCCCGATTTTCGTTGTGAACCGTAAAATGTATTTTAAAAAACGCGAAAATCCGTTACAGTATTGAAAATTGTGATAAACATGCACGTTTAACAACATTGAAGGTGTTACCTTTAAAAAAAGCCCCGGTTCTGAGAAGAGAAAAATGGTATACGTTTCAATACGCTACCACGTTTCACTGCCAAAATCGACCAGGTGCCTATGGGATATCTCAGATATGATACAATATTTCACCATGAAACTTCATGGATGTACAGATATCAATGAGTAGAAGTGCCATGCACAAGAACCATAACCCGAAACTTTCTTAAAGAAGAGTTATTGCCCTTTGTTGTTTTTGTATGATGTAAATACAAATACAAATAAGTAAGAAAAGGCACAACTCTTCAAATAGCCTTTTTGTTCTGTTCTGCACCCATCAATAAGCAAAATTCAACGAATTTGCTTGTTTATTTGATTGATGCAGTGATAGGACCTTAAAAAGTAGTGGGATGAAACTGATACAGTTGTTTCAGTAAAATATTAAATATAATTGAGACGGGCTCTGGGATTACCAGGGCTTAATGTATATGTGTAAAATTTTGTCCCAGAATAGCCTGTGCAGTCTGCACAGGCTTATCAGGGATGACCCTTTTTGGCTAAACTGGATTTTCGTAAAGAAGAGACTTCCTTTGAACAAAAAATTCCAGCGAAAAGTGTTGTCCCTGATTACTTTTTGTGGACTGCAAAGGCTAATACGGGACAACACTTTACACACATGCATTAAGCCCGGTTTTCACAGAGCTTAGCTCAATTATATTTAATATTACTGTGTCTTTTTGTTCTGCTTTTACACAGTCCTTGCCATTCTGAACTTTCTTCTCCAAGACTGAACAATTTGCCAAGGAAATGTAGCTGGAACAAGAAAACAGATTTTATCCTGACTATATTACATGTATATGTGTATTTCTACCCATATCTAAACAGTGAAGTGCACAGTCCCAGTTAATTCCAAAACAAATGTGCAGCATTCTGGGAAAATAGGGCTTAATGCATGTGTGTAAAGTGTTGTCCAAGATTAGCCTGTACAGTCCGCACATGCTTTTCAGGGACAACACTTTCTGCTTTAATGGATTTTTAGTTGTGAGCGTTAGCTCACGACTCAAGTTACAGAGCGTGTTTATCAAATCAGTATGTGCTTAGAAGCCTTAGCTACGCTAAGAACCGTAACTCACTATGCTAGGAACGATTACCGCTGCCTGTCTGCACTGCAGACGATGAATGCTTACATGTCTTAGGAGCGTCTGCTCTACTCCTGCAGTGAGTGTATTTACCAGCTTGTAAGACGACATTGGCCAGTCTTGTGCGTATCATTGTAATCTGTACATATTGGCTGCTTTCAGGGAAAATGGGGCTTAATGCGTGTCAAATAAGATTAGCCTGTGCACACTGATTAGCCTGTGCAATGCGCACAAGCTAATCAAGGACGACAACCGCGAACAACTTCAGTGCCTTCAGCGCTTTGATTTCTTTTAAAGGAAGTCTCTTAGCGAAAATCCATTTTAAGAGGAAAGTGTCCTCCCTAATTAGCCTGTGCCGACTGCATAGGCTAATCTGGGACAATACTTTTACGCACAAGCATTAAGTCCAGTTTTCCCAGAGCAGGGATCAAATACAATTTAGGATTCCTCTCACTGGTTTGACTTGAGGCATAGCCCCATGTATGCTGCTATTTCAAATCCTACTCTTCCTATCCATCCAAAAACAAAGCCACCTAAACATTTTTATACAAATTTCATTTTAATTCCAACACACTTGCATTCTTGTTCATAAACAACTCAACTGAATGACATAGGCATGACCCAATTGCATTTTCTTAAAGTCCATTCTGCATTATCTGAATTTAAATTTAGATGGATACAATAAACTCACATATTTTCAGAGTTTTTAGTCTTGTTTTAAGATATCAATCACTAGAAGAAACGATGACTATTTTTCTGTTGTTTTGTTGTAAAACATATTATAGGCTAACATTTAATTAACAAAAGTGCTTTCAAGATGCAATTTATTAGAAACTAGATAAATAAAATACATGGTAGGTGCTGGGAGGGAGAAAGTTAATCCACTTTGCCACGAAATCAAAAATAGGGCTCGCTATATATAAAGCTCGCCCTATTTATTTTCTTTTTCCCCGAGCCTCACTAGATAAACTTCTTCCATCATTACAACAAATGTGTATTCTCTCTATGTCTGCTTTTAAATTTCATGAACAGTTTCAGCACATTGCTTTGGAGGAGTAAATTAGTGTAGGGTGGGACGGAAGACATTCATATTATTATGAATTCCCCTCACAAAGTAATGGTGGTATACTGGAATCACCATGGACGTCTGTCCATCCATCCGTCTTGCTGTCTGTATGCAAAAACAAATTTGTCCTTTTGCCTACACTTTTCAATGTACAACATTCAAACTTGCAGGCTTTTTTTCTTCATGATATGAAGTTGTGTGTGTGTGTGCGATTTGTATCATCCTTTAACATACAAAAGTTATGCCCCTTTAATAACTTAGGTATTGCTTCATAGTATGACATGCGGCATTAGGGGTATTCTTTGTCACTATTGTGACAAACTCAAGGCGAGTTTGTTTAGCAACAACTTGTTGTGCACATGCCCATTCAATTTGTTAACAAGCTAGAACTGGTGTCCTTCCGACTGAAAACTGCCAAAGAAAGATAATGAGATAAATTGTTTATGAGATGTAGATTGCATTATATCACAAATGAGAAAACATGTCTGTAAGATGTAAATGCTGTGACATTTTCTGACAGATTGTGATGTTGAACATCATTTGACTTTGTAGCCACAACAATACCTTGTGATCTGCTTTTGGGGATTTTCTGGCCGTGTTTTTCTTATGCTTTCGCAGACAATTAAGGGATTGATTCAGTATTGGACAAAGAGGACAAATTCTTATTCTTAAAGTAAGAATTGTGACCTTCCTAGTTTGTTGTCTCTGCTCCTCTCATTGTTACAATTGTCAGGGTTGTCACGTGAAATCTTCATTATTCTGTTGAAAGCTCATTCATCACTATAATTATTGTGAGGGAATTCTTCAGTAATTTGCATGAAAACCTTGGGCTGGTGAGAAGTGAGGTTTTACACTCACAGCAGGTTGATTTGATTAGCTGTTTAAAATCGAATTTGTAACTTAAAGCTTCATGTAAATCCAATTAAAAGAAATCAGTTCGAAAAAAATGATTGTATTTTATGAATGAAAATTGGTAATAACGTATAAATTCTTCAAAGATGAGCTTAGAGATTTAAAGACTAGTCTGATAGTAGAGACTTTGTGTTCGACTTTGTTCAATATTGATATTGATGCATGAAAATGAACACTTTCTGCAAAAAAAGATCATTTCTTTTTTCTGTTAGTAAGATGTAAATGTCATGCAATTCTTAGTATTGAGTTATACTAAGAAGTGTATTTTGATAGAGTACAATACCAATTTATGGCTTCTTTCTTTAATGGGATGGGATAATTCTTGCTGTCTTGAATGGGAGATAAACAATAAATATAGTTTTAGATACAGGAACAGTTTTCCAAGTTCAAAGATTGACTTTTTATCGTTGGTTTAACTTTTGTGATTAGGGGCATATGTCAATCTTCTGATTTTGCAAGAAAAATAACCATCCATTCTCGTTTCTCATGAGGGAAATATTGATTAAGAAATCACTGTCAAAATGCATGACAGACTTGGCTTTAATATTGTCCCTTTGGCAGCAGTGGTGGTTTCGACATCTGTTCCCTGTAACCTTTTTGGCGTGCTGGGCGCCTATGGAAGAAATAACACAGAATTGTTCTAATCAGGAAATTGCAGTGAAGAATCGGAGCTTTGTGGCATCAAAATACAACTGTCTTCAAAATGGCATTGTTAAGCGTTAGAATATAAACAAAAAGGAAATCCTACTTGTTATCATAAATCTGTTCTAAGTGGAAACTAACAGGTATGGCTACTTGTATATATTCTGCAGCATACACAAATATTCATGTCCTGACACAAAGGAGTAATTTTAACAAGATATATATATATTAATATATATATTAATATAGCTTGATGAGATTAACCTGCACTTGTTAACTCCATTAGCATAAATTATACTCTTGGATTGTTTCCTATATTTGCATTCAGTTTTGTTTGTGCACATTGTGCACCAATTTGACAAGGCCACAACATTATAAATAGCAAGGTTTCGATTTAAATTGCTTACAGTAGGGAAACTAATATTTCATCGTAACGTTATTTTAATATATTCATGCATAACGGTCAGAGACAGGTTAATTTAGGCAAGCTATAATAATGGCTTCTTTGTAAACCTATTCTTAATCTATTATGGTATTTATTAGCAGAGATAATCAACTGTCTTTGGTGTAAAGACCTTTTTAAGCATGACAAATTGGATGGCCTTCTGGTTAGGACGTTACCAAATTGTTTTTAAATCCCCAGTGATTGGTCTGCAGACATATCATTTGTAGCTCATGATTTATATAAAGTGTACATAGACATACCATTTGTAGTTCTTGATTTATATAAAGTATTAGTAATTCTGAAAGTCAACTAGGATGACTCAACTCCATTCTTGTGGAAAAGGGAAGCTCTTCTGCTGAATTTATTTCTGATACCATGGATTAACCATTTTTTTGTACAAGACAAATGGATATTAATAGAGATGTCTGAGCACATATTTGGATGTCTTAACTTATGTTTACTTGGGCATTATACAAACTAAATAACAGTGTCAATTTATATTAATTATAATAACAATTTTAACTGAAATATAATTTACCATTTTGGCATTTGGAGTAGATTTTTGGAGCTTATTTTGTAAAAAGCTTCTGCTGTCTGGCTAGGCGAATCGATGCCACATTTCATTTTTAGAGACAACAATTTTGTTTATAAGTATAGTACGATTAATGGTTGTCATTCCACCAGACATTTTCAACATTTGAAATACTTAGCTTCTGACTGTTAGAGAAATGACCTTGATGTGTAGTAAGTGTTAAATGACTTTGGCTAGCGGTAAGAGTGTGTAACCCTGACATGCAGTAAGAGTGTGAAATGACATTGGCATTTTGTAAGAGTGTGAAATGACCTAAGCGTGCAATATGCAATACCTTGGCATGCAGTTAGAGTGTTAAATGACTGTAGCGTGCAATTAGAGTATGCAATGACCTTGGCGTGTGTTACAGTGTAAAATGACCTTGGCATGCAGTTTGAGTGTATAATTACCTTGGTGTGCTGTTAGAGTGTGACATGACCTTGGCGTGCGGTTTGAGTGTGAATTGACCTTGACATTCTGTAAGAGTATGAAAAGAACTTGGCGTGCTCTTAGAGTGTGAAATGACCTTGGCATGCTCTTAGAGTGTAAAATAACCTTGGCATGCAGTTAGAGTGTGAAATGACCTTGGCATGCTGTAAGAGTGTGAAATAACCTTGATGTGCTGTTAGACTGTTTAATGACCTTGTAGTGCTATTAGAGTGTAAAATTACCTTGGCGTGCTGTTAGAGTGTTAAATGACCTTGTAGTGCTATTAGAGTGTAAAATGACCGTAGCATGCAATTAGAGTGTGAAATGTCCTAGGCGTGAGTTATAGAGTGACATGATCTTGGAGCGCTGTAAGAGTGTAAAATGACCATGGCGTGCTGTTAGAGTTTAAAATGACCTTGGCAAGCTGTAAGAGTGTGAAATGACTTTGGCGTGCTGTAACAGTCTGAGAATGACGTTGGAGTGCAATAGAGAATGAAATGACCTTGGCGTGCCGGTAGAGTGTAAAATGATCTTGGCATGCCCCTAGAGTGTAAAATGATCTTGGAGTGCTGTAAGAGTGTGAAAATGACCTTGGGGTGCTCTTAAGAGTGTAAAATGACCTTGGTGTTCTCTTAGAGTGTAAGATGTGTTACAGTGTGAAATGACCTTGGCATGCAGTTTGAGTGTGAAATGATGTGCTGTTAAAGTGTGAAATGCCCTTGGAGTGCTGTTAGAATGTGAAATGACTTTGGCATGCTGTAAGAGTCTGAGAATGACGTTGGAGTGCAAAAGAATTTGAAATGACCTTGACATGCATGTAAAAGTATGAAACGACCTTGGCGTGCCGTTACGAGTGTGAAATGATCTTGGAGTGCTGTAAGAGTGTGAAATTGACCTTGGCGTGCTGTTTGAGTGTAAAATGACATTGGGGTGCTCTTAGAGTGTAAAATGACCTTGGCATGCTTTTAGAGTGTAAAATGACTTTGGCTTCTGTAAGAGTGTGAAAATGACCTTGGAGTGCAGTAAGAGTGTAAAATGACCTTGGCCTGCCGTTAGAGTGTGAGATGATCTCGGAGTGCTGTTAGAGTGTAAAATTACCTTGGCATGTTCTTAGACTGTAAAATGACCTTGGTGTGCTCCTAGATTGGAAAATGATCTTGGCGTGCTGTTAAGAGTGTAAAATACCTGTGCATGCTCTTAGAGTGAAAAATGACCTTGGAGTGCTGTTAAGAGTGTAAAATGACCTTGGCATGCTCTTAGAGTGTAAAATGACCTTGGCGTGCTCTTACTGTGTAACATGTGTTTGGCGTGCACTTAGAGTGTAAAATGACCTTGGAGTGCTGTTAGAGTGTAAAATGACCTTGGCATGCTGTTAGAGTGTAAAATGACCTTGGAGTGCTGTAAGGGTATAAAATGACCTTGGCGTGCTCTTAGAGTGTAAAATGACCTTGGCATGCTCTTAGAGTGTAAAATGACCTTGGCATGCTCTTAGAGTGTAAAATGACCTTGGCGTGCTCTTAGAGTGTAAAATGACCTTGGCATGCTCTTAGAGTGTAAAATGACCTTGGCATGCTCTTAGAGTGTAAAATGACCTTGGCGTGCTCTTAGAGTGTAAAATGACCTTGGCATGCTCTTAGAGTGTAAAATGACCTTGGCATGCTCTTAGAGTGTAAAATGACCTTGGCGTGCTGTTAGAGTGTAAAATGACCTTGGAGTGCTGTTAGAGTGTAGAATGACCTTGTCGTGCTCTTAGAGTGTAAAATGACCTTGGCATGCTCTTAGAGTGTAAAATGACCTTGGCGTGCTCTTAGAGTGTAAAATGACCTTGGCGTGCTCTTAGAGTGTAAAATGACCTTGGCATGCTCTTAGAGTGTAAAATGACCTTGGCATGCTCTTAGAGTGTAAAATGACCTTGGCGTGCTCTTAGAGTGTAAAATGACCTTGGCGTGCTCTTAGAGTGTAAAATGACCTTGGCATGCTCTTAGAGTGTAAAATGACCTTGGCATGCTCTTAGAGTGTAAAATGACCTTGGCGTGCTCTTAGAGTGTAAAATGACCTTGGCGTGCTCTTAGAGTGTAAAATGACCTTGGCATGCTCTTAGAGTGTAAAATGACCTTGGCATGCTCTTAGAGTGTAAAATGACCTTGGCGTGCTCTTAGAGTGTAAAATGACCTTGGCGTGCTCTTAGAGTGTAAAATGACCTTGGCATGCTCTTAGAGTGTAAAATGACCTTGGCATGCTCTTAGAGTGTAAAATGACCTTGGCGTGCTCTTAGAGTGTAAAATGACCTTGGCGTGCTCTTAGAGTGTAAAATGACCTTGGCATGCTCTTAGAGTGTAAAATGACCTTGGCATGCTCTTAGAGTGTAAAATGACCTTGGCGTGCTCTTAGAGTGTAAAATGACCTTGGCATGCTCTTAGAGTGTAAAATGACCTTGGCATGCTCTTAGAGTGTAAAATGACCTTGGCGTGCTCTTAGAGTGAAAAATGACCTTGGAGTGCTGTTAGAGTGTAAAATGTCCTTGACATGCTCTTAGAGTGTAAAATGACCTTGGCGTGCTCGTAGAGTGTAACATGTGTTTGGCGTGCACTTAGAGTGTAAAATGACCTTGGAGTGCTGTAAAGAGTGTAAAATGACCTTGGCGTGCTGTTAGAGTGTAAAATGACCTTGGAGTGCTGTTAGAGTATAAAATGACCTTGGCGTGCTCTTAGAGTGTAAAATGACCTTGGCGTGCTCTTAGAGTGTAAAATGACTATGGCATGCCCTTAGAGTGTAAAATGACCTTGGAGTGATGTTAGAGTGTAGAATGACCTTGTCGTGCTCTTAGAGTGTAAAATGACCTTGGCATGCTCTTAGAGTGTAAAATGACCTTGGCGTGCTCTTAGAGTGTGAAATGACCTTGGCGTGCTCTAAAGAGTGTAAAATGACCTTGGCATGCTCTTATATAGAGTGTAAAATGACCTTGGCGTGCTCTTAGAGTGTAAAATGACCATGGTGCTCTTAGAGTGTGAAATGACCTTGGCATGCTCTTAGAGTGTAAAATGACCTTGGCGTGCAGTTAAATGTGTAAAATGACATTGGAGCGCAGTAAGAGTGTGAAATGACCTTGGCATGCAGTTAGAGTGTGAAATGACCTTGGCATGCTGTTAGTCTTATCCAGTACCAAGTGTCTGCCATGGGACAGCCCTCCCACACATATCAAGCAAATATCAGAGCAGTTACATTGTTTTCCACACCTGTTCCTCCTGAGATCATCTGCATTTAAAAATCAACCTCTTTTCTTCTTCTGCTTCGTCTTTGTAACTGTCTCTCACTGTCTGCTGATCCCAAAATGATCTCGGTCAAATTGTTTCCGAGCTATTAACAACATTTGTGAAGCCTTCTCAAAATATCTTTCTTGGAGATATTGCTTAGGAGCGTGAACTCAATTTGTAATGATAATTGCTGTACATAGATTAGTCATGTCTTGCGGCAAGATAATTGAAATTTGCAACTGGATGTTATATGTGTGAAGATTTAAACAAGTTTGAATTCTATTGATTTTCTTAGAGATGATGTAAACCCTTTCTGCACTTCAGATGTAAAATTGTATGTGTGCTTTTAAAATCATAAATGTACATGTTAATTGTTTACATCTTCATGGAATGCTGTGATTTCCATGATTTTCAGCTCTTTTGATCGTTTTTCTTCGTCTGTCTTCCATTGTCAACATTGCCTTGGTAAAACTCTATAGAGGCCACAATTATTGCCCAATCTTCACGAAACTCATATTTCTATGTTTTGTGATTTTGAATATTTCTTTTAAGATAGAAACCTGTTGTTTTTTCAGTGTGAAATGATAATTATAAATAATATAATGTAGTAAAAATGAATCTGAGCAACACGTTCACACTGCATTTTGCAAGCAAAACAAAAACAAACAAATATTAATAAATAAATCAATATGTTTAATGTTTATTTCCACTTAACAAAGTCTTCACAAACAATAAAAGTCAATCACAAAAATATCACTCAAATAAATAGCACATTATGTTCTGACAATGTGGTTCAAGTATTTGGGAAAGCATATATCGGGTAAAATGATATGTACCACAAAAAATGTACACTATTATATGTACATATTACATATGTGGTAGGTACTGTATAAAGTCATTTGTTTTGTTGTGTATGAATTTTGTGCAGACACGTACAAATAAAAAATGAGGCTTTCTATTACTAATAAAGATATATTTATTTAAGTGTTAAATACAAAATTGTATGACATATGTAAGATGTTTTAAAGACACACCCAGAAATAAAACAAAAACATTTTTGTCATATCTCATAAGTAATTTCAGAATTACTGTATACAAGTGATACCAATTGAATGAACTAAATAACCAGTAATAAGCAAAAGGAATGACCATTTCAAGGGAATGAAAATCTTAGTCATAACCTGTACAGGGATTTCATTTGAAGTGAATTCCAGCATTTTTATGCAAGCAGGATTTTTTTTCATTTTTTACTCCATCAAATTATCTTCCTTGCATCATATATATGCAAATATTACCAAGAAGCAGAAACAAAATAATCATAGACGTATTTTGACCCCTAAATTTGTTTTCATAATCTAATGAAATCCCTAGTGTAATAACAGTAGATGGCCAATGCATGATTAAAGGCAAAATTCCAACAGGGTCCAACAGGGTCATTGATTTCCGCTCATTTGCAAGATTTAAAATGTGCTTTTTGTCTAATTTATTAATAAACTGTTACTCAAGCTATTTACACAGGGATTGAAACTAATATTATACAGTTTTTTGCCAAAAACCATGTACACTTCATAATTTTATAAAAGTTATTTTTAACAAAACAAAATCAGATAATATATTATAAAATTACTGTGATGATTTAATGCATCATGCCCTTTTATGACCTGAATTTTCAAGCTTATTTTAATAAACTGATTAAAACTGCCATACAAATGTTTGAAGCTTTTTTAAAAAAGCTAATTGCCCAGACAAACTACCTTATTTTGAAATTGAATTGCCAGGACCTAAATATACTTGCCAGAGCCGAACAGGCAACCACTGATAAAACTAAATAATAAACTACATAAAAATAGACCAACTGAAAATCGAAATACAAAACAAATACACACCGCTATGGAAGGAAAAAGGGGACATTAAAGCATTTAGAATGCATGAAGATTTATAATGATAGATTAATGCTTATGTACACTCAAAATGGTAGCATGACATCAGTTCTTAACAAAAAGAAAACAAGTATCTCACTTTAAACTATTTCGTCTACAAGAAATACATTTCATTATGTTATAATAAAAAAGCACTTTGTGCGAATGAAATGTGGAAATGCACCACACTTTCCACCTAAACTGGATTTTCTTTTAGAAGAGACTACCTTTAAAAGAAAAATTAAGAGCTAAAAGTGTTGTCCCTGAAAAGCCTATGTGGCTTGCACAGGCTAATCTGAGACTAAACTTAACGCACATGCATTAAGCCCAGTTTTCCCAAAGCAAGGCTCATAATATTACTACCTTATTTGTCACGACCATTTGCAATGACGAAAATGTCTCTTTTGTATATTCCTTTAACAAGCGCTACATAATATTAGAACACAAACAACATGATAAGAAAAAGTCTGGTATAAAAGGCAGTTTTTCACTGATATGCACACCACATACATTAGCTAGTAAGTGTCTTGATAAATGAACACAAAACAGCTCTTGTACTGATCTTAGTATTGCTATGAGAGTTTTTTTTAAGTAGAACATATGTTAAATATGAATCTTTATTGACCTAATACATGACAGCTACATATATTCACTGACCTAATCTTAGACTCAAGAAATAATGCATTTTTGGAAAAATGTTTGATAACATGTAGTATTATTAAACTAAAACACCTTAAAATGACATGCATCATATTTCTTTTCAGATTTTGTTCTACCATTATACAAATATTTAAAGTAGTATTTCTTGATATAGGTAAATTTTAATTCCTTTATATAAGATCAGATCGGTGAAAATGAAACAATGGTGAGGTGCCTGTAAGGGACAGACGTCTCAGGAAAATATTATATCCTTATCTTTCAAATGATTCCCATAACAGAATCAAGTTTTAATTGTTTTGTGTGTACTGCTGGTACATTATTATAAATTATTATGAAGCATTCTTGTTTGTTTTATGATACTTGATTCACACATGTTGCATTTACAGAACCTGTTCAAGATATTTATGCCATTTCTCACCTTAAACTATAAAAAAGAACATACTAGTGGATATGAAACATAATGCAATATATAAATATAAATGAGTGAGATCAATCCAATACTTCCTATTATGACACTGTATCAAAATTGTTCATGATTCCAAATTGTGTCAAGGTCAAAATGATGGTTTGAAAATTTGAAATTGTCGAAAGCGAGATATGTGTAAGTTTCCGAGCGATGTGGTAAGACAAACAAGAGGGACAAAGGCTCTGGTGTGCTCACCAGAGAACCAAAGAACATTAATTGATCTGATCTGCTTTTTTATGTTTGTGTAATAATTAAGACTATTGACAAAGCTTTTGTAACCCTATTTGACACAGATTGTATTTGGGCAGTGTCATTATTGGAACAAATGTTCCGCCCAAGTTTGAAAATTAGGCAAAGAAGAAGGCTTCCGGTTGGTCGACCGTTTTGAATCATGAAATAAAAGTCTGGTACAAAAGGTGACAACAATGGATCACCATGAGCAATTCCTGCTCAGATGAGCTCATTAAAATGATAGGAAAATACAACAGTTTCACACTTCAACCTCAACAAATCTCAGATTTCTATATAAAGTTTCCCTACATAATGTGTGCACAGCAAAAGCAGAAGGAGATTCAGTCTATCACCAAAGGTTCAGACTTCTCAACTATTTTAAACCAATAAGTCCCTTATTTCACCAGTCGGGAATAACATTTAAAAAATAATGAAACAACACTTAATTTTAATGACTGTGATAATATGACCCAACATTTTAATTAAATATGTAATAAGTCTTTACAATATTACCGTAGTATTGCAAATTATTGCAAATAGGAAAATAGTATGTTTCAGTTATATCTTCTTACAACAGACTTATTAATTGCTGAAAAGTCAGGGCCATGGTACAAAATCTCAGCTTTCTGTTATACAGTTTCGGACAATGTTTTACAACAATATTTGTTGACTCAGATTCAGTCTAGGAGATTGTTTACAACAAGGACTGTGCCAACTTGTTTGTCACGGCCAAGTTTTCTTCCATTCACAACTAGCACGACAGGTGTACTGACCCGTATACTCTTGTAGTCATATTCCTGGAAAGAAGTTTGAAACATTTTATATGTTGACGTCAGGACGTCAGACTAAAGCTCAAATATAAGACACGTAGACACATAGTACAGAATAACCTTTGTCTTTGTCTTTAATTCAACATTTAATCTTGTTTTTAACATTTATTAAAGATTAGTATTGGGAATTAAATATAAAAAAAAACAATTTTCTTTCATAAGTGACATAGTATTTGCAATCTAGAAATATAAGTCATCTGTTACAATATGCATGCTTACAAATGTATAATAATTAAATAATAAGTAAGTGTGTTACAGTTTGAATTCTTTTTAACATTTAGTTCTCAATGGGTTTCCCTCAATGTCTAATTACATTTTTCTAGTCATAAAACAAACTAGGTGTAATAAACCAAAGTGAAAATAAGTCAAGTAGTAAATTTACAATGTCTGAAGTAAATGAAATCTGAACATAATAATAAGCAGTTGTTGGTATGAGCCTTGTTCTGGGAAAACTGGGCTTAATGCATGTGCGTAAAGTGTCCTTCCAGATTAGTCTGTGCAGTCTGCGCAGGCTAATCACGAATGACACTCTGACTTTTTGGATTTTTTCGTTTCTTCGAAGCTTGTATTATCTCCAGGTACAAATTACCTTTCCTTTATGGGTGACCCTGACATGCTGTAAGAAGGGTTCAGGAATTGCGACCGTGTCCCCTATTTTGACCCCTGACCCCTGGGCGAGGTTGTACACATTGACAGGAACACACGTCTCTGCCTCATCTAACATGCAAAATGTGCTGAAAACAGAGACGGATACGTTCACATATAGAACACTGCACACGTCTGTGCTGGAAACAGAGACAGATAGGTTCACATATAGAACACTGCACACGTCTGTCTCATCTAGCATGCAAAATGTGCTGGAAACAGAGACAGATAGGTTCACATATAGACGACTGGATACATCTGTCTCATCTAACATGCAAAATGTGCTGGAAACAGAGACGGATAGGTTCAAATATAGACGACTGCACACATCTGTCTCATCTAACATACAAAATGTGCTGGAAACAGAGACGGATAGGTTCAAATAAAGACGACTGCACACATCTGTCTCATCTAACAAACAACATGTGCTTGAAACAGAGACGGATAAGTTCAAATATAGACGAATGCACACGTTTCTGTCTCATCTAACATACAAAATGTGCTGGAAACAAAGACGGATACGTTCACATATAGACGACTGCACATGTCTCTGTCTCATCTAACATACAACATGTGCTGGAAACAGAGACGGATAGGTTCACATATAGAACACTGCACACTTCTGTCTCATCTAACATACAAAATGTGCTGGAAACAAGAGACGGATAGGTTCACATATAGACGACTGCACACGTCTCTGTCTCATCTAACATAAAACATGTGCTGGAAACAGAGACGGATAGGTTCACATATAGAACACTGCAAACATCTGTCTCATCTAACATACAAAATGTGCTGGAAACAGAGACGGATAGGTTCACATATAGAACACTGCACACGTCTGTCTCATCTAACAAACAAAATGTGCTGGAAACAGAGACGGATAGGTTCACATATAGACGACTGCACACGTCTCTGTCTCATCTAACATGCAAAATGTGCTGGAAACAGAGACGGATACGTTCACATATAGACGACTGCACACGTCTCTGTCTCATCTAACATGCAAAATGTGCTGGAAACAGAGACGGATATGTTCACATATTGAACACTGCACACGTCTCTGTCTCATCTCACATACAAAATGTGCTGGAAACAGAGACGGATAGGTTCACATATAGACGACTGCACACATCTGTCTCATCTAACATGCAAAATGTGCTGGAAACAGAGACAGATAGGTTCACATATAGAACACTGCACAAATCTGTCTCACCTTACATGCAAAATGTGCTGCAAACAGAGACCGATACGTTCACATATAGAACACTGCACACGTCTCTGTCTCATCCAACATACAAAATGTGCTGGAAACAGAGACTTATAGGTTCACATCGAGAACACTGCACACATCTTTGTGTCATCTTACAAACAAAATGTGCTGGAAACAGAGACATATAGGTTCACATAGAGACGACTGCACACATCTGTCTCATCTAACATGCAAAATGTGCTTGAAACAGAGACATATAGGTTCACATATTGAACACTACACACGTCTCTGTCTCATCTAACATACAAAATGTGCTGGAAACAGAGACAGATAGGTTCACATATAGACGACTGCACACGTCT